>PNEQ01006174.1:31187-55729 GCA_003012365.1 Medauroidea extradentata
AAAAAAAAAAAAAAAAAAAAAAAAAAAAAAAAAAAAAAAAAAAAAAAAAAAAAAAAAAAAAAAAAAAAAAAAAAAAAAAAAAAAAAAAAAAAAAAAAACTTCCATATACGTGATTCCTTAAATCGTTCCTTAAATTTTTGTATTTACTTATGTTGCAACAAATGTATGGCGTATCAGGTTATTCCAGAGAAGTTTCAAATACGCCGCCATTGTTATAAATTGCGATGAAAACAACTGAAGAACATACATTAGAACCACCATCTGACCACTTTCACCTGAATGAGGATGGCTCTTCGCTTCAAGGCTGGCAACCAACCATCGAAAGAGGTTTATACTGACTGTTAAAACCCGGAAGAGACTTTCGGGGATTGAATAATGCCCTAAAGCCGTTCATAGATTCGCCTGTCTTTCTGGATACGACCACATTCCTTTCCGGATAATTTTATATGTTCCTAGACAACAGTTAATACTGAACTCTAAACCGGAATTAGTGGATATTCACTGTAATTCCAGTGGTTTCCACAGGTTGTGGATGAAGCAGTTTAACCTAATTGAATCGGGAATTTGCAAAAGGGACCAAGCCCACTTTTTTAGCAAATTCAGGTTATACGAGATTTCGACTCCTCCAAAGCATTCTCTTGGCTGCCAGCAACAAAAGAAACCATGTCCTATACAAGAAATACGTTAAACGGACTGGTCCATGAATGTGCCAATAGCGCATTATTTTGTTTATGACCTACACGACTATAGTTGAATTATCAGTTTCCACGTGGTTTAGTAGTTTTTCACTAGCATATACTAAGGTTTCAATAATCTACACCAAATACATTATGCTTTCTCTGATAGTGCAATGCATAACATTGTTTTATGGGTATAAAGTACTGGGTGGTATTGTCTTTACAAAATATGTTTCAATGTATCATATTATTAGATTTACACTAGAATATACCAACATTGCACTAATATCTACTCAAAACATTATGTTTTTCGTGCCATTGTTAGAAAGAACGCTACTTATTTTTTTAAAATGTACCAAGTCAAATGACATTATTAATTTCTAAAAAAAATTAAAGATAAAAGCGTGCATATGTCAGTTGTTTCATATTATTCCACACACACTATACTTTCAAGTTATCCATTATTGATTACCTGTTTCACTCCCAGATCCACTATAGTAAGATTTTTGTGGTTTCCCAGCGATCTACTCACTTGGACTTGGTACCTTTTGCAAATTGCTGATTCTATTGAACAAGTAAAAAACCACTGGCAAAACAGTGAATTTTCACAAATTCGTATTTAACAACATTCCAGAAGTAAATACATATATATTTGCTGATTTTTCACTTACTTTCCATTGATTAAATTATTTTTAATTGCACCAGTCGTAATCTATGAAAACCACTGGAATATTTTGGAATATTCATTAATTCCGGTTTAGAGTGTGGCAATTTCTAGAATGTTTTTTTTTGTATCGTGGGATTTTCTGCAACTCGGAAAAATTAGCGCGTAAAAGCTTACTACCATAAAAAGAGTTCAGTTTATATATCCCTGTAGTATTTGTCAGCGCGTGCCTTTAATTTTAACAATACTCATATATGTTGTAGTCTTGGAAGCAATACCTGAATTATAATTTTGAATGTTTTTCTCTAATGGAAATTCATTTGATTTTCTGTTATGCATTTTAAAATTGAACTTGTAAAGTTGCAACAGAATTTTCGTAAAAATGTGAGTGCGAACCGATCAATGGAAATATTATTAGCTCAATTACAAACGGTTGATTGGCTCGTCGTGATTACAGGTTGTTACAGAAAGGTACCGCCAAATTTTCAGGAAACATTCCACACACGCACAAAGAAAGAACATATGTGATATGGACATATGTCCGGAAACGCTTAATTACCATGGTAGAGCTCATCAGGGATTCCATACGGCGGAGGATAGATGTATGTATCCTCGCCCACGGAAGTCATTTTGAACATTTCATTGAAGAACGTGTGTTACGTAATGCTGGTACTGTCTACTTCTGTAATATCCCAGTCCATCATTTCATGTGAGTTGAAGAGACGCAATGCAGTCACAATTACCTTCCGACACGTCGCCCACCTGGCGGTGATCCTAGGAAGTAACGTACATTCCATTGGGTAATTGGAACAGTGTCTGTACGAAATGTTTTTTACGATTATATTTAACTATATGTAAGGAATTGAGCTCTACCATGGTAACTAAGCGTTTCCGGACATATGTTCATATATCATATTTTCTTTCTTTGTGTGTGTGGAATGTTTCCTGAAAGTTTGGCCGTGCCTTTTTGTAACAACCTGTATAAGAGATAATCTTAGCAGTGATTCCACAAACGTCCACTTAAAACTTAATTATTTAATGCCGTCTAAAAGTATATTAACTGTCATAGTGCGACAAACTTAGTTAAAGTCTGGAGGTGCACAATTGCTTCACACAACAGAACCCGATATACACGTAGAAGGAATGTTGAAGTCTACGTATATGGTTGCTATCACTCTTGAGGAAACTACGATATACCCTTTACTTACTGCCTGCGTTTCCGTGGCTGATTTGATTAGAGATGCCTTTGCCTGGCGTATGAAAATTCATGATTGGTGTGTTATGAGTGTTTTTTTTTCCTGTGAAACATTTTATCTTACTCCCGGAATTCATTTATTGAAAGAAAATGCAATTGGAACTACGCTCCTTTGATTTTAATGTATGAGTCGCCTATTAAGTACATGTTTGCGGTTATTTTAAAAATGACAAAAAATATATGTTTTCAGGCTGCTGTATCTAGAAAAAAATACCAACCTGATTAAACAGAAACACTGAAGTATTCGACTTTACGTCATAATTTACATACAGCCAGGTACAGGTACGTGAAAAAACCGGCGTTCCGTGCACAGATTACTACTTATCCCGTAGCAAAACTTCAATAGTGATGGAAGGAGCCGATGGTGCAACGGTATTACGTTAGACTTGAATTCGAGAAGACCTGGGTTTGATTCCTGGATCCGACTTAACTGAATTATGTTTTTTTTTTTTTTCGCTCCAGGTGAGTTCTCGGAAGGATCCTTGACATAGATGAAGACTAGTTCTTCTTCGAATTCTTGTCCTTGTGTATTTATGTTTTGTGTAACCTCCTGTAACGACCTCGCTGTGGACGAAACGTAAATCCCACACAAACAAGATAATAAAATTATTAATAGGACTATTAATGATAACATTACGCGATCAAGCCCAGAGGACCGCGCAATGTCACCATTAACGCTCAGCATATTCTTCTGTCTTGTGCTGTCCCCAGTTCTCCGCGACTCCCAGCTGCTGCAAGTCTTGTCTTACTCCAGTCACACGTCTCTTCCTTGGTCTTCCCACTGGTCTTATGCCTAATGGGATTCAATATATTACAATTCTGGACGGTCGTGTTTCGGGAAACAAATGCTACTGCTCTCTAAACGTTGTATTAAAAAATTTAATTTACGTCTTAGAAATTGAAACCAAGACAAAATAAAACTTTGATCATGCCATTGTACTATATGGTTATCAGAAAGGAGAACTCGAAAACAAGACCTCAGCCAACTGCTTACAATTGAGAGACAGGTTCTCGGGAAAACATATGGGCCAGTCCGGGATCCAGCTACTATATAATGGAGAGGACACCACAACACAGAACTAGAAGAACTATACGCGGAGCCTAACATCGTTGGAGGGATGAAAAGCAATATATTTAATCCAATTGGCTGGACATGTAGTGATAATGGAAGTAAGTCAAACAAATATGTTAAAAATAATTAATTGACTAATAGTTGCTGTATATCAGAGTGGTGGAACTGTTTCAGCGTACTGTCGTGTATGGGTCTCTACACTCTGTTGACAGAGCTGCAGAGATGATTATCTAGACAAGCGACACAGCTTCCACATGAGCGAGGAGATACCCTGCCAACTTCGCAGATATTCCGTGATGGCTGGAGCTGACAGCCCTTCAAATTACCATCTCTGAAGCGAATGAAGTAAACACAAGCCCCACATTCTCGTCCCATCGCTCACTCCTCTCCCACTTCTTTGCATTTTTACCCTTCTCATCGTCTCCGTCGACGTTTCCCCAGATATCGAGGATTTGTTTCGTCTTGCCTTGAGGAAATGAATTCCCTCTCGTTTCTGCCGGGATCTACAAAGTATTGCGCCGAGCGCTTCTCTACCCACAATCCCCCTTAGACCTTGTGTCTCCTCGCTAGACGGTTTTTATCTCATTTCTCTTTCTCATTTCCTTTGTTTCCGCTCCATCTGCCTAAACCTTCCACCTTCTCTCCACCCCTAACCGTTCTCTTCCAATTCACTGCCGTTAAAGATACAGTTGTAAAAAGTATAAAATTAAACAAGGATTATAAGACACTCGTGTAATTTACAGGTTGGCTAAATTTAATAGCTTACAGGAGTCAGCTGCTATTGTTGATCCTTGCTATTTATGCCAAAACTGACTGTACTCGGAATGTCGGTGAATAAGCTCATAAGGGATTCATAACATAACCTAAATGAAACAATGGCAAGAAAAGGGTGGGCAGAATGACAGTGAATATTAACGATTACATGCCAAACAAGAGCAAGGATGTGATGTTGTGTATACATAACACGTAATATATGTACATAACTGATGTTTTTCGTGTCAGAGCAGAAATTTAAGGAACTGGAATTTAATATATGTAATCTTGCTTTATTAAATAAACAATGTTTAACTATAATAAACATATTTTACGATACTGTATTACTTAAAAATACGTTAATTGTGCATGAAAATTTGTTTTTTTTTTGTACATTATCTCTTTTTAATTTATTGTACCGCTATGAAATATTTGCTGCATCAAAATAAAATTGTTTCGAAATCCTTCTTTATCAAGTATGGAGGTGATATAGTAAACGAAACTTTTTTGTAGAGAATTTTTTTCGGCAGTAAACCATTTAATAAACTATTCTCTCGAATTTTCGTTTAATTTTACATAAAAGCGTTTTGTTTTCAATTTTCACTAAATGCATGTCTATGTTGCTAATCATTGTAATATTTATGTCATATACACATGTGCTGTGTGTTTTGGTTTTAATGCTGAATCATTTCTCGAAGTTTACTTATATATACATGTATCACAGCTCTCTATTTTCTAAAATTTAGAAAATCCTGACTGCTTCGAATCCCGTAACTTATTTTTGCCCACGTCACGCACGAAAACAGCTGGAAGGTTCTTTTTTATCGAATGCAACTCTTTTGCCGAGGCAGCAGAGAGGCAGGCCATTTGACGTCAAACGCTGGAGGTACAAATTAGTTTCTTTGTGCCGCGCTCCCGCTCACTTTATCTTTCGCTCGCGAGCACATCGCCGCCTAACGAGATCACGGCAATGACGTGGCGGCAGATCAAAAGCGATGCGAGCGAGCGGACGCTGAAGGGCAGGGGTGGGAGTGTATGGCGGGGGAACGTCGGACATGGATGAACAGATAGAAGGATGTCACCACCTAGCACTTCCTTCCTCTTCCCCCTTCTAACGCGAATTATACGTCACGTGACTGTCCATTATAAAAACTCCTTCCTGCGTTTAGATGAACGTACAGATGGGATATGACGTATGTTCTATGACGAGGTGTCTGTGGCTTTGAGAAGGAGGGGGGAGAAGACCATCCGCCACATTGATACGTGATAAAAGTTTACTGTTACCATAACAACGTGTATACTTTAGCTGTGGGTTGTCAAAACATAACCTCACTTCTCAGTATATCTATAGCACGGCCGTAAAAGAACAGGTCTGGAAACTCGCCTATCTACCAATGTATTTTGCTTGAAACCCCTGTTGTTTGGCTGCAGTTCACCAAGTAACCGAGAATCATGCCCGTCGGGTTCAATCTCCGCCCATTTTTTTTTCCCAGTGTTTGCATTTTAAAGTAAATAAATATTGCTGGAGCCTTGCTTTAGGATTGTAAGCGGAGGAAGCATTTCATAAATTGATAAAATATGCGTTTTGTTTGATAAATGGTTTATCTTTGTGGGAGGGAATTGGGCGGAGTTTGAGTCCGACAGCCCTGACTGCAGAGCCAATAAAACTCAACACTCTCGGTAACTTGGTGAACTGCAGCCAAACAACAAGGGGGTCAAGTTTACAAGTGTCCAGACCAGTTCTTCTACGGCCGTGATATATAGAAACAGTTGATTGCTCTCAGCCATTATGTTACGTGAATAAACATAGTCTAACATCACTGCATGATGTTAATGCTCCATCGGTATTTTCTCTAATCTTTGATCTCGTGTAATAAATCCACTTTTTGTCAGTTGTGTTGGAAGTAACTTTGCACAACAGTTTTCATGGAAAAAGCAAGTACTGTTTTTCTCTGTCGCAGGTGGTTTCTGTACAAACACATTCAACTGTCTGTGAAACTGCGCATTATTTAGGTGTCGCAGACACAAGGATTCCTGTTTTTTTGACATTTGTGAATGTAATAATATGTATACATTGCTAATATAAAATATTGACACCTGGGTTCTTGTACAGAAATAAGCTGTGTCAGACGAATACACTGCATTTTCAATGTCAACAACTTTCGAATCAGGTCAAGCGAGGTGTATCTTTTCGACATAGAGATCATTAGGTAGGGTGACAAACAGCTTTACACAAGGACAGGAATAGTGAGAGGAATCAGCCACGGCTTTCGTTAAGGAACCGTTTATCACTACTCTGGAAGACACGTAGATTCCTAACGGTATAAAAATGACTTGATAAGTTGTGATTGTAAATTATTACTACCTATTAAATACTTATAAAAAAATGTTACTGTCTTAGCTGAACTGTTCATGCGTCAACTATCTATTGCGTGTGCCCCACATTTTTCATTTTAAACATTACAAGTTTTTCATAGCTGTTATAAATTCACAATTACACATTTTCAGGACAATCTGAATGGGGTTGGGAATCTAAATTGTGTTATAAATCTGTACGGGCAAGGAGAAATAATTTTATGCTTTAAAATACCGTTTTAAAACTTGGCATTTTAATTATTTTCAAGTAATTATTTTCTGATTTTTAATCTTGTGTGTGAAATTTTTTAATTGAATTTTAAGAAGCAAAATTGGTACCAAACAGACAAATTATCAGGCAGACAGTAGAACGAGTTAATATTGCATTGTCGTCCAGTTATAATCTTGAAACAAATTTTCAACTTTGTAGTTTACCAGCAAGTTAGTTTAAAATCTCGTAGATGGAAGGTAAAGGTATTCGAAACACTTGGCCTCTCAATGCCGACAAACTCAGGATAGGAACGCCGTGCGAACTGAATATAGGCTAACCCGCCGACTATAATCGAGTTGCGGGTTCACGTACTACCCAGGGGCTATCCTCTAGATATGACAGCACTACTTTAAGGGAAGAAATCTATTTGAAAATTTTTGTCGAACAAATTAATAGACGTACAATAAAGTGAGTTAATAAAACGAGGTGCACGGAAAAAAATATTTTGTGGCAGCTGCAAAATACTTTGTAGTTATTTACCCTGCTAAATTAATTTTGTGGTCACCACAAAAACACGTCGTTGACACCACTAAAATATTGTGGCCACCACAAAATTATTTTGTGGTTGCTACAAAATAATTTTGCAGGTAAGACGTCCTCCAAATTTTTGTTCAGTGTAAAATTAACTGCAAACACCGGTGTCACAACGTGAAATATTTACATTCATTGTTGGACTTCTATACTGGGTCGATGAAAGGAGAGCAGTGTTTCTGGACAAGCAGGGGTGGTTCTCTACACTTGGTATGTTAGCCTGACGCTGGGAGACGTGATATAAGTCGTAATGTCTATGGCTTATACCACACATATGTTACGCCCATGCAAATCACCTTTTTAATATTTACTAAAAAAAACTTCAACTTCCTAGCAGAAGTAACGTGCTTATAATGTATATTTAGATGAAACTATGGGAAAAAATAATACATATAGTATTATTTGAAAGTGGTAGTTAGAACAATATGAAAAATTTTTTTACATTTTCTAAAAATGGACATACAATAGTAGTGCTTTAAGCCATCTATGTAAGATCATGATCCATCATTTCTACTGGTTTTACAGTAATATTTTTAAAATCCTAAACGAGAGCAGGTATCGAAAAATTGTTGTACGCTTTTGTTTAAAAAAAACAATGAATATACAATGATAACTAATATTTCCTAATAATGCAATTAAGAAAATTCGCATTAACGAACTAATCACGTAAATCTGCATAATTTTTAGCTAGAGAAAATGGACTACTTAGTAAAAACCATTTTTAACAAAACTAAGCAACAATTTTTCGATATCTGGTCTCGTTTAGGAATGAAAAAATTACTATCATGAAAGTAGTATACATTATGGGTCATGGTCTAATTGGGCAAGGGAACATCGGAAAAATTTCTACCAGTGCCAAGCTCAGTTTTGTAACTTAGGTTTAAATATTCGTTACACGACAGGTAATTTTTGCCTTGCCTACGCATCCATCTTGATACGAGGAAGCAAAATGGGTAATGATTCATTAAAGGAAGGAAAAAATTCGTTAGAAGTTATTCAATACTATTCTTCTGTGTCTAAATTAATTGTGTTTTTTTTAATAAACCTGCATAACTTTCACATCGAAAAAATTAAGAATAAGTAATGTTATCTCTCTTTTATAGATTATTTGCTGTGTAAATGAATCTAAACTAAGACAGGAAATCTTGTGAGTTCACTGACCTGCAGAAAATATTCCATGTTGCATTATCTAACCTTAGCTGTTTGTACAAATGTTGCTGCCGCCGCAGTAAGCAATCAGTTTCGTACAATACCACGTAAAACGCGTTACGTTGCATCTTTCATTGATTTTGTTCTAAGTTACCAAGGGGCCGCAGTGGCCGAATTGTCAGACCATTCGGCTCCCACCAAGACGATCCGGGTTCGATTCCCGACGGAGTTGGTCACCCGATTTTCACATCTGGGAATCGTGTCGGACGAAGCCGCTGGTCGGTTTTCTCGGGGATCTCCCGTTTCTCCCACCCTTTCATTCTGGTGCTGCTCCATATTCACCTCATGTCATTCCTCACCAGCACTGAAGACCTCGATGTTGAGGCTGACCAATATCTCTCACTCACTCTAAGTTACTAATGGCGTGTTTCAAGTACTACGTTCATTTTCCGTTTCAAGTGTTGCAGCGTTAAAACTCTTTAGATTGACAAGTACTATAAATTCACTTTTAAAAATATTCCCACTACAAGCAATGAATAACGTTTACCATACATTGTGTCACAATCAACAACCTACACAATGACAATGCTCCATCAGCAACCTATAATCATTAGTTAAGGCTACGATCCCTATTTATGTTATTTTAGTATAAGTTTTTTTGTTTTCTTTTTTTTTATCCTGAAAGGAAGCAGCAATCGCAAAACCGTTACGTATAAATGTTAGAAATTGTGTGTATTGTGTAGCCCAATTTTATTTTCAATCATACTGTTTTTATTAATTTGGATAGTTATTTATACTAAGATGAGATTTTTAAATGTTTCTTGCAATGGGAGTTTACAATTAGAATGTGTTGTTTTGTGGACGTATGCCATTGCTCATGTTTTTGCTGATCAAACCTGTGTTGGATGACGAATAACGAAAAACGAACAAGAAAAAAACTATATAAAAAACGCACACAAAAATAGAAAAAAAGCAATCCTAGAAATATTTGTCAGTTTTTTTTTTTTTTTTTTTTTTTTTTTTTTTTTTTTTTTTTTTTTTTTTTTTTTTTTTTTTTTTTTTTTTTTTTTTTTTTTTTTTTTTTTTAGTGTTACTGTAGACAACAGAGAATTCTGGAGATAGAATTCAGTCGAATATCGTGACAACGCCCAGACACAGAAGACAAACACAGATATGGAACCAGATTCCCAATATGAAAAAAGACGGAAATGGACAAAAAACAGTGAACAGTGGACAACAAACACAAGATAATAGACAACGCAATGCAAGTAAAACCAACGAAAAAATGCAACGTTTCGGGGATTGCAATCTATCCCCGTCTTCAGGCTGTCATAGACAAATGTGTGGTAATATGTCACGGTGATGCATTGATATAGGAGCTTCACGTACGTCTTAGTTAAATGTACGAAATTTCAAATATCCCTTCATGAATGCATTAGTTTATCAACATTTTTGCTCAATATGCTGTCCAAAACTTCAATCTAGGATCCATTTATATTATTTATTAATTTACTTATTTATTCTCTTCACGTTCCTTAAACAGCACAAAGCATTGGTATAAGTACGTCTGAGTGATTTCGGAAAATCCTGAAAAACCGAAATCAGACTGGCCTGAGCCAGGTATCTAACCCAGATTCTCCCGAATGCGAGGCAAATATTTTATACCACTGCTCCTCTCTCTCTCTCTCTCTCTCTCTCTCTCTCTCTCTCTCTCTCTCTCTCTCTCTGTATTGGCGTTCTGAAACATGATGACTTCAGCAAAGTGTTCAGTTCCAACGTATGTATCACGCCTTCATAACATGTACAAAGAGGATGAAAGTGCACGTTTGTGCTGTGAAGAGAGTGTACCCTGAATGCCATGAAGCCGTATTTATACAACATGGCAAGTGCCAGATTATCGTTCATGCTAACTTGGGTCTCCGCATTCTGGGAACGGCAGCGAAAACTTTTAACACCCACCCTGATGGGAAGTAGTCCGCCATACTGCGTCCAACACCTTTAAGCCCAACCCACCCCTCCCTTCGCCCGTCCCTATCATCTACCTCCTATTCATCCCATCTTGGTACATGCTCAATATCTCCTTCTCTTTACTCATTGGTGACTGAAATAAAGACTAGTACAGCTTTTAGATTCAGAGGTGGAACAAAATTATGCTTTGATCAGATTACCTTGAAGGAAGAGAGTTTATTTTTGGTGTGTATGAAAGAAGGGAGATTTCTTCACATAGGCCCTAACTATGTACTGCATGTACATCTCTAAAGCAAACATAACACGAAACTTCATATCGAAATTTATATATTTGATCACCAATGCCTCATTGCGAAATACACCCTAGAGTATCGTTTGTTCCACTTACATTAAAAATGGTCTAGCATACTTCAAATAAACTTATTTTGAATTGTGTACATTTTCACACATATACACATCACTTACGGTTTCCCCGTTATTTGATGGATTTATTTCAACAGATTTTATTGATAATATACACCACAGTCGATATTCAAATTACGTTATCGCAAATAACAGCACATTTTAACCTTTCTATTTATTAACCATTTATACATTAGTAGGAATTAATTACGTTTTATTTCGGCTTATGTGATACCTATATTATTGATCTAAATAAAATTATTGTTATATTTACTTTAATTCCAGTTTTTTCGAGTAAAGAGCAAAGAACTTTAAGGCGGTTCCCTATCAGCTCTTGAAATGCGTTGCAGAGTTTTGCGAGTGTTCATACTTTGACGTAACTACTTAACGCGCATCAAAATTTTTTGTCAACAGAAATAACACATTTGTACAATTATGACACTTTAAATGTAAAAATTCGATACGAGTATTTTAAATATGATTTTCCTGCTACCCAAAATTGCTAAAATAACAGTTTTTTTTCAGACTGCTGTATCTGGGAATATACCATCCAGAACAAAAAAAACAAACAAGTATAAGCAAGCGTTGGAATTTAAACTATACTTTCCACAAACATAATGATATGGTCACCGCCTCAAGCCCCATAGGAAAACGAATATTAGCAAAACTCTGCCCGACAGTTGATTGGCTTACGCGTGGAAGTGAAACTACGGCCGGCAGCAGCCTTGGCACCATATCGATTTTGTGCTTCACACACAAACGCAGTCTATATAGGGAGCCGCCTTAAACTCTGGTGGTAAATACAATTTTTTTCTAAGTAGCTAATTGGTAATTTGAACTGTGTTTCAATTCATGCCCCGCAGTCTTACCTTGATTTCAAAGTACGCAAAGACATTCAAAATAAGTCGATTAACACCAGGAATTTTCGAGCATAACTTTATTCACCAGACATGCACGATGTTAATTCCTCACACTGGGTGAAACTGTCATTATTGTAGAACAAAATCTAAAACACAACAACGATTACGTAAAAGGAACCATGAAATTGTTAGATATTTGGTTAGTCATATTGAAATAGGTGCATGCAATTATTTTTAATTTCTCTGTTATGAATAAAATAGTTCAAGCATTTCTTCTAATTTAGTTTTTTATAGAATAATGCTAAAATTACATTTTTGGAGGTAAATGGCAAGTTAAGGTCGGTTTCCAGATCGTAATTTGATGTATCTATACTTTCGAAAATTTTAAACTTAAGAAAATGGTAGTGAGACCCGTTCAAGGAACGTATACTGAGTAAGATTTCTAAGAGATCTCATGGGCGAATACTGCATATACATTGTGTAAGTAAAAACAATTTACATGTTGTTTGTTGTCGACCTGCGGTCTTACCTGTCGTGCGAAATATTTTTGATATCACTGCATTCATTAAAGCAGTTTGGTTACATTGAAATGTTTTGGAGTGACAAAACAATATTTACTACGCGGTTCAGTAGTCCTGAGCGATGCTAGTTTCCTCACGTCGAAAGCGAGAGAAATATCGCTGGAACTTTCATTAAAGCCAGGATCCATAATTTATACTGCTTTTACATTAATTATTTGTCCATTCCTAGACGAGAGCAGATGTCTAAAAATTGTTGCACAGTTTTGTTCAAAATTGTTTTAAGTATGTAGCCAAATTTTTTAATGACCAAAAGGTGTATAGATTTCGCTAATTAGTTCATTAATGAGAATTTGCATAATTGCATAATTAGCTGAAACCATTGCGTATTTGTGTCGAAAAAATTACTGTTTTGAACAAAACTGTGCAAAGGTTTTTTGATATTTGCTCCCGTTTAGGATTTAAATAATAATTATCATTAAAGCAGCAGAAATGATGGATCATGCATGCCCTTAAATATTCGGTCCACACCAATTAGTGGGCTATCTGGACACGACCACTGGCTATGACGCCACACGACAAACACCGCCGCTTTAAGAGGGCGTGATACATAATTGAACGGTAAAAGCATTATCTATAACTAATGGTTTCTTGAAGCTAACTTGAAAAAATTTTACAATAGTAATCCTGGACAATAGTTTTGGCCAACGTTTTAAACAGAATTGTTTCCAGCGTTACGGACTTCTGAGGCACAATCTCTGACACCGGAATCTCGTGCATTTAACTGCGGCGCAAGAGACCACGCGTAACGAATTAGTAATTCTCGATAAATATTTACTCATAAAGTTAGCAAATACCATTGTCTAGGATTGTCATTGAGTATTTTATCCATATTGACTTCGAAAAAAGCGTAAAAATCAATTTATGTTTTCTGCGTTTATTTATATACTACGCACTCATAAGGTCTGTCTTCTAAACATGCAGCTACTATTTTAATAGGCAATTTAACTTAATGAAATTGATTTTCAAGGGATTAAATATAATACATATCTTTCAAAAAATGTTTTACGTGAAATATCGTAAAACTCGGCTGTACTCGCCATTACGAATTATTTTATTTTTCGCCATGGCAGAAAATATGGAATTTGCGGTTGTAATTAAAATTATGTTTACTCTGCGCTACAATACAGACATGATAATTGAAATTGTAACGCATAATTAGGTCGCAGTTAGCCCTGTAATAAATGAACAATAAAACAAAATAGTTCAAACCTGTTTGCGGTACAATTGTAGGTTAGCTTTTCATTGTCTTGACACTATTGCAGAGAAAAACAAACTGAATTTCCGCTATAAGCAGAAATTCCACATGTTTCCTCTCAGATACATATAAAAAACTATGTATATATATATATATATATATATATATATATATATATATATATATATATATATATATATATATATATATCCAACACGATGAGGTATGCCGACCCGAAATACTGTTATGTTGCGAAATCTTGTAAAATGTTACGTTAAAGGCCTGATATGAGAATTATTAGTTAACATATTTATTTGAACAAAAATATATGATGGAATAAAGATTTTAAACAATATTATGTTCAAACATTCAGTAAAAAATCTCTTGCATAATATTTTTGTTCCAAGGAGTTCCCTTTCAAGTTGACTGACTGAGAATTACTTCGGTAACACTGATTCACCAATTAAACTCCCAGACTACATGTAAGGTAGAAAGCGCCATAGGATAGCCACTCACGTGAGCTTTCGTGCACGTGCAATGTCCTGTAGGAAGGGCGCGTTAAGGGCTACTTGCCACACGCATTAAGTGCCATGCCACGTCACTACTTCGCGCAAGTAACCAAGTCGGTGTTTAAGTTACTTGTCGGAAAATCACCCGATAGTGACTTTAAAAGCAACCCTCCTGGACGTTTATTAGACGCAACAACACAGCAAAGGCCAATACGTACCTGCTTCGTAGATTTTCAAAATACTAAATAATAGTATTAAAAGCATGCGTGCCGCTATGAAGGTAACATTCCGCTATCGTATGAAACGCGTTATCTTTTCGTCGGGAATAACGTAAGGTGTTGAAAAATTGCAGGCCAATAGGTCTGAAAATGCACCATTTCTGCACTACAGTTCACAGTAAATGATGTATAACGCATAGCGTGGGGAATGCCATTGCAGCTATTATCGGCCAGAGGAGTCATATTTCATTGGACGGTAGTCATTGTTTGATATAGTATTCCACAGTTACATGGCCCAGCTCAGTGAGTCATGAGAGCTGTAGTACAGAAACTGCGCGTTTTCAGGTTTACGTCCATATGACATTATTGGTTCCTCTAGACAAGAGGACTATTGCCCTAAAATATTGACTTGCAATTTTGCAACAGCGTGTTTCTAGGAAGGGTTTGATAATTACGTCAAAATGAAAGTTTTCTTCAAGCACATTGTAACACAGTTCAAGCCGTCAACTATGCGATTGCCGTAATTATCTAAGACCACGTCCTACACTAGCCTTTCTCTTCTGGTCCACAGCCAGTCTCGACATAGTGGCGCAACTGGAGCAAGGGAAGAATGCGACAAGGACTCGGTGTTTCCTGTCAGATAATAGCCGCACAGAGCAGAACCAGCCGTGAGGACGAGCACACTTCATGGGAAAAAAAAGTTTATTGTTCACCACAAAAAATATTTTGTCATAATGGGCCGTACGATTTTTTTTTCTTTTTTTTTTTTTTTTTTTTTTTAGGTTTCGTTGCCCCCAACAACGTTTTTCAGTGCCTACAAATACTTTGTAACCACTCCAAAAAATTTTGGTTAGGTCCGTATTGACAAAACATTTTGTGGTGACCACAAAACCGTTTTTCCTGTGCGGAATACGTGTGCAAATTTTTAAGTAATGATTGTTTTTTGTGTTACATTTCCTATCAATGTCCTTCTGTCCCTTCGCGGTTAACATTATTACCTCTATCTCAAAATCATCAATAAGTCTTTTGGAGAAAAACATTTTGCAAACAAGTTGTTTTTACTCATACATGCACTGTTTTTTTATCGTGTGACTATACAACAACCGTAACTGGTTCAGAACGTATTTGTCTGCATGCGATAAAACTGAGTCTGTAGGTTATTGTTTACGGTTATTTCAGATTTGTTGTTTGTTTGGATATTCCTAGGCTACACTATCACGTATGTACATTTATTTCAGAATATATTTAAACCCTGGGTCGTGAATTTATGTATTAATTTTTATTCACTTTTGAAAACTTTATCAAAGTTCAAAATTTTAACTTCAATTAATTTCTGCGCGAGATGTTTTGGGATTTAAAAAATATTTTTAAATCAAAACGCGAGTATTTTTGAAATTCTGTTATTATGGAGGCCTCAATATTAACACATTAAAAGCATTAAAAACTAAGGTTTTCCATTTTCATGGATTTTGTGGCTTTAAGCCCTTATTATTTTTAATTTTACAAATTTTTTTACTTGAAAGCAAAGCATACTACCACCTAGTGCTGCATAAACAGACGTCCGCTGATAAAATATCTACTCAGCAAAAAATTCTCATCGAATTATGACAAGTAGTTCAGATTTTAACGATGATTGATTATTTCAGTCGTTTTCTTGACGTCTCGTCTTCCCATGCCTCTTAAGAGGGCGAGGGTGATAAATATACGCTAAAAACTTCAATTGATTGTTACGCTTTTTTCGAAGCCGATATGGATAAAATACCCAGTGACAGTCCTAGATAATGTCATTTGCCAACTTTACGAGTAAATATGTATCCAGTATTACTAATTCGTTACGCTTGATCTCTTGCGCCGCAGTTTAATGCACTAGGTTCCGGCGTCAGAGATTGTGTCTCAGAAGTTCGTAACACTGAAAAAAAAAAAAAAAAAAAAAAAAAAAAAAAAAAAAAAAAAAAAAAAAAAAAAAAAAAAAAAAAAAAAAAAAAAAAAAAAAAAAAAGTTGGACAAAACTATTGTCTAGGATTTCTGTTGTTTAACTTTCGCAAATTGGCTTTAAATAACCTACAGTTATAGATTAATGTTTTTTTTGTGTTGAATTTTTTACCACGCCCTCTTAAACCTCCGCGTCCTTCGCCATAGTAGGTTATTTTATTTCTCGTTTTTGTAAAAATTTGAGAAGAAAAATGTGAACTGTGCTATTATAGTGTGAATTCTATCTATCCTGTGCTTCAAAACAAGCACCTCAAATGAACTTTTAGCCAATACATAGGCCCCAGTCAGTCCAGCAATTTTTTTCATGTTTTTTTAATTAACTGGACTGATTGCGGCCTAAATATACGTTATGAATTCAAATTCGATGCTTGTACTGTAGCTCAAGGCAAATACAATACACGGTACAATAGGACAGTTCACATTATTCGTAAAAGCAAAAATTAAATAATCTACTGTGGCGACTAGTGTGCAGCCTTAAGGCTATGGATTCATATTTATGCTGTTTTTGCGAGTTTATTTTTAAAATCCTGAAAGGAAGCAGATATCGCAAAATCGTTACATAGGAATGTTGGCAATTGTTTGTGCTATGTATCCTTTTTTTTTTTTTTTTTTTCAAAACATAAGTTGCTATAATTCAGGTTAATTATCGACTTAATTATATTTTATTAAAGTCGATAACTAGTCAGAAATATAATAACTTATGCTTTGGAAATTTAGGCTGCAAGGTACAAACAATTTTCAACATTTCTATGTAATGGTTTTGCGATATCTACACCCTGTCATGTTTTGAAAAATAAAACTTACTAAAATAACGTAAATAGAACTCGTAACCTCAAGTAAAACAATCTGAGCAACCAGCACAACAAAAAATTAGTTACCAATTCTACATCTCAACGATTTAGAGACGTTTCTCAGTTGGGGACTTCTTGCAAGCGAACCAAGCAACTGAGAAAAATAGCAAATATTTTTCTTTCTCCGTAATTTTTTTGTCTGTCAGTTTCGTTTTCTTCCTCCCCCTTCTTCAGTTAGGAACTTGTGTTGTCTTTGACCTCTGTATCTTGTTATTTCTCGGCAGAGGAGTAGCTCGTCGCACGGTTGGCGACTTCTGACTGAAAGCGACAGGCGAGTGGAACGATACGGCGAAGTGGTTCACAATATTTTCATATCAAGTCAACTCGAAACATATTGCGGCTTTATTTATTCTCGTCGTCTGAACACGACCGAGCGCTGCACGAAGAGATGTGGAGACATAGGCTCGTGTTAGCATTTACCATACGAAAACATGGAAGACTGTAGACTCAGCTTTGATCACGAATATGAGTCTCACTATGTGACGAAAGATATCTGTCCGCGGGGTCATCGTGTTATGCATAATGTATTGTACATTTCCTGGTTGACTGCCTGCTTAGTGATTACGTGTGTGTGTATGTTAAGTTGCAGGCTTGTGGTGCTTGGTGTTTTGGAAAACATAACCAATATCAGATCATTATAATTAAATAAACAGTACGTATTTTTGCTGCCATTAAAATGTACAGTGTAAAGTTAATGGGCTCGCAAATCAGTTTTTTTTTTTTTTTTTTTTTTTTTTTTTTTTTTTTTTTTTTTTTTTTTTTTTTTTTTTTTTTTTTTTTTTTTTTTTTTTTTTTTTTTTTTTTTTTTTTTTTTTTTTTTTTCCGCGATTTTCGCAGTTTTAGTGAAAGTGGGCAAGATGAGTTTTGAAACTGGACTACTCAATTATGTGTTCTGATAGTAATAGTTCATACTTCATTTCGATATTTATGATGCCAATTGCAAGTGTTGGTCTATAAAATGTCCAAACAATGTTGCGTACATTAAATGTATAACTTCAGTGAACTACCATAAGAAGATGTACTCTGAAATTTTGTGACATATTTGCTAGTCATAATCGCAAACTCTGAACTTGACAGGAGCAATGCCTCATCATGCGCAAGTGATAAAAAGTAAATTTATTAATGGAATTTTCATAAGACTTGAGTATTACAGAGTAGAAAATTACTTCATAATTGCTTTCTTATGATCTTAATCGATCGTGTATAGTGCGTGGCTACAGATCGCAGGGAAATAGTTTGAATTTGCGAGTCGTCCGATTCGCAAATAACCTTTTTATCACTAATTACACTGAGCCCGCGATACGATACGCGCTGATATCACAGGTCAGTTATTTCAGTGATATCAGCTGTAGTTCCCTTACTGCTGACGAACCAATGGAGGTCACTGAGAATGATTTTCGGCTGACTCCTCGTGCGAAGCTACATGACTACAGATTCCGCTGTAGCTCGGGAGGACGTGTAGAGCTTGTGAAAACAGACATCGGTGCGAGATTCAATACATCTTTCGTCTAGAAACGTTTGTAGATGTTCAAATGATCATGGTGATACATGAGAATATATTTAGTACGTATAAAATTATCTCTTGAGAATGTTTTCTACATGAAGGCGTTGAAAAAATAACACTAAAATTAAATTGATGTCTTCCTCAGGTGCACATTAACGGACAATCCTATAAAACAAAAAATAAATAACATTATTCTTGCATGAAAATAAACTTTTAAGTAGATTACGAATATGTATTTGCTGATCGATTTCGTATTTGCGTAAGAATTCCTTTTCATTTCAATTTTCATTGCTGCCAATCGTCCCGAAACTTCAAAACCAGTGACAATGACGAAACATTTAAAGTTTACTGCTGCCATGCCTTTACTGCTGACGAAACATAAGTGGCCCAGTTGTAAATCATGTTGGCTCTTATTCATGAGGATCTGGGTTTAGCTCCAGATCCGATCCTCCTGACTCCTGTTTACATTTGAAGCGGTTATTAGAAAAAGGGCCCAAGTCAAGATTTTATAATTATACAGGCGAGAGAAAGAACTAAATATATCGGTACCAAACAGTGATAAAAATGATGTAACTATAGTTTGATATATAGCACGTGAAAGAATAACTAAGGCTATTATATTTCTAACGTTTTTCACAGTGTAGTTATGACGTTTTGAAAACTCTAAATTTGGCCTTTTTTGTAGCCTAACTTTTCTAGTAAGCGAACGCCTAACAAAACAATCTGTGTATAAAACACTTTGGAAAACAAATGAAATCCTGAAAGAGTAAATTAATAAACTTATACTTCAGGAACATCGTGTTAAGAAAACTGGATTTCTAAACAGCAAACTACGTTTCGAAACGTAATAAGTGGTTTCTAGCACTATAGTTCAAAATTGATGTGTTCTACATCGTCAATAACAGTCGTTTTGATAAGTGTTAGAAAAACATTCAAGTTTCCTCGATACTGGTAGCCCATACTATTGCAAGTCTTGTTGTTCATCCTCCTCCCTCTGCACATCATCTTCAGAAGATGCCAACTTCTGGTAGTAGTCCAAAGCCTGCTTATTGGTGCAAAAAATGCTTCATGACATCCCTTAGCTTTGCTGCCTTTATGGGTAGAGTCATTGTGTATAGAGGCTCAGAAGGCAGAGGAATATGGTTAACCTCAGATTTCAAAGTCTCAAACTGAAATGATGTCAGATTATTTACGGAAACACTGGCTTAAAGTGCCCTCTGGTACTGAGTGAAAACAAAAAGCTTGTATTTTGTTATCATAAACTTTACACCTTTAGCATTTTTTGCTACAATATTACACTTGAACAATGGTTGAAGATACTTTGAATAATCATTGATCATGATTCCTTTTACTGCCACTGTCGTGAATTTGATTGATATAACCTCATCAATCCACTCGTCAGGGCTTTCAACACGTTCACGTTTTCTCTGCGTACATTCTATGACAGAGAAGTGCCGGTCACATGGCAGATAGCTGTTTCCGCGTTCTGGAAAGAAGTGTGATATATCTTGAAATCTGCCATTCATGACTATACTGTTCCAAAATGACATGAGGGTAATGTCCGTATTCTGCCCACATCACCGATCTGTGAATACCGAAACAAATGTCTGAAAGTAGTGATATAATACTGAAACTACTTCATTGGCTTCTTTTTTTTTTTTTTTTTGCCTCTGACTCTGGTCAGCAACATATTACACTTTTCTTGGTTTTTCCATAATACACAGACACTACATGAAACCATAACTGGCGACTATAGAACACATCACTAGATGTGGGCATGGGATGTTTTCTTTAAAATCAAAACAAAGTACATCAACTGCCTTATCGGTCTCAGCAATAGCTTCTGCTTCTTTAATCTTAACATAAAATTCAGAAGCTGTACGTTTGTGTCTCTTTAGATCTTCTTCAAGAGAAGTTATAAACTTTTGCACTAACTTCAAGCTGGATTTTTTCTTTCAGTTCTTCACATGTTAGACCAGGGTCGATAATTTAGTAGGATGAAACCCGTTAATAAAAGGACGAAAATATAACAAAAATTAAAGGAAAAATAATTTACGGGCGATCTGAGGTCGGGAAGTGGAAGGGGGTGAGTTTTTAAGGGTAAAAAACCGTGTATCTCGATTTCCGGCAAAACTACAAGTCCTATGGAAAAAATTAAATGACAAAGTTGTAGGTAACAAAGAGACCTACAACTTTTGTAATTACACTTTTTTCACATAACCTCAAAATGTACGTGAAAAATTCAAATAATCAAGTTTTTGGTTTTTTATTTTTATCTTATGAAAAAAAAATTTTTTTCACGAAATTTGGTGAAAACTTACCTTTTTATGTCCTAAAGACACTGTAATTTTTTGATTTGAAATATGTACTTTTTCACCTTTTGACTTAATATCGAAAAAACACCCTAATTTTCAATCGAAAATTCTCGAGTCAAAATATCAGCTTTTTAAAAAAAATCGCGGAGTTTTTGTTCGTTGAAATCTCTTCTTTCTGATAATGTAAAAAATATATATACATTACGATGGTAAATGTTCTCAGAAAATGCAAAGAAAAGAAAAAACTCGAATCCGAATTTTTTTTTAATCACTATGTACAATTTTGAGCTATTTAGTAAAATTTACACTTTAATTACTTGAAAAACGTAAGATTGTATGATTCATTGATAAACAAAAAAATACAAATCGAAGTATACTACTATAATTAACAACCAAATAAGTTAATATTTAATAAGACATCTACAATATTTTGAGAAAGTTGTAGAATATTCTTTAAAATATGTGCATAGGTGCCTATTTATTGCTATTTTAAGATAACTTATATACCTAAGTTACCTAGGGATAATTTTAGCCAATGAAAAGGTATTTCATAGAGAAGTGGGTAAGGGGCTAGCCGGGTCTAGGTCTTTCTACCTGTTGATCTGGCCATCGTTATTTTGATCTACCTACATAACGAAGGCAGTGGGTAGGAAATACTTGTAGATCCCGGAGAAGAATAGTCCTACTTAAGGCCTCTCTTAGTTTTGCAGTGGTTTCGAAAATATTTTTATCGCAAATTAATACATATACCAAAAATTCATTCTTACAGTTTTAACACTTATGTATCATCGTTTGTATCTGAATTTTTCTGGAAATGGTCTTCAGGGAACTAACTACCCTGCCTATGTGAGTTCGTGGTTTGTTCCGCTTCCTAGCATTGGAATAAAAAAGCAATCCTAGGTAGTTCCTTCCTTATGCTTACATTATCACCAAATGGCCAGAGGTCTTGGAAACGGAAGAGGAATTAGTTCCCAACGGTGGAAAGAGTAAACCCAAAAAAAAAAAAAAAAGCCTGTTGATTAAGCAGTGAGGTAGCAACCCTATCACCAAACTTACCCTAGGTGCGGCAACGTCAATCAAAGATCACTAACAATCTTCAGATTGGTTTTGGAACTATAACCATAAAACAACAGAATCAGGTGGTCAATTAAAGTGAACGAGTACAAGGAGGACAGTACAAATAAACGGACTCAAGGTTTAATGCTTATTGTTTAGCCTATGTGCTGACTACAGCCGTTACTGGCTTTTATTTTATCGTTTATTTACGACCGGACAACAGTCACTCGCAACGGCGTTCGTCCATGAAAACGGTTCATTACGTAACTGTTACATCTCTAATGACCTTACTGTTGATAAAATGTAAGTCCAGTTTACATACATAACAATTTCACGAGTCATACCACTTGCTCGACAGTTCACACCAATGCTACGCTTGACATTCGCTACCGTAAAAACAGTTTATTTGGTCTTCGAGAAACGCTGTTACATGTTTATGACTGCTGACAAAATAACTCGAACTGCTATATTTACGTGTCTGTCCTCCTATAACGCATAGCCATAACCGCAGCAGTGATCTGCGTCTGTCTCCACTGTTGCTGCCTACTGTACTAGGAGTTGGCAGATACCTTATTTCATGCGACCAACGATGCCAGTGACGCCAGGGGGTACACTGGGAATGGAGGAGGGGGGGGGGTTAAGTTGACTGCACTGCGGGGCAGGGGGGACGGCACGTGACAACCAACAAGCTCGCAGAAGGGAGGGCGGTTGATATATAACCCCATAAAGCGAACGATTTCGCATTTCCTCAACGTAGTTCTCGAAGGCGCAATACCTATTAGTTTAAATTGTGATATAAATATCCCGTGAACTGGAACTGTCGCGCAGCCGAGGAAGAATGGACGTCCCTGCCCGGCAAGGGCTGTTTCTCCCCTCCCCCTTTCCATTTTCCCAATTCGCCAACCTACTTCCTAAACTGCCCGGGTCGACGAAGAAAAAGGAAGGGGGTCGGTCAATCTCCGCCGACATTGGGCACTATCGCGAGAAGAACATTTCGAAATTGAAACGGTTATGGCTGGCGGTGCTTGCAGCCGACTTTCGCCATCTTCCCGCCTGCTGAAAACAAGCTAAAAAAGCGTTCTGCTTCGACTGATGGAAGCGCTGTGGGCCGACTATTTTAGGGACAGTGTTCGGTGAACAGTTCCGTTATCCCTCCCATCTGCCAACGCACAACCTCGCAGTTTATTGGCGAGCACGGAACAGACACAAAGACGAGTCGTCCTCGGCTCCATAACCGCAGTGGTGATGCTACTTGTCCCTATGCTAGCAATTTCCTTTCGTTGTCGCCATTTTACCAACCCGTAGTCGTGCAGGGGTATTCATTAGGCTAGACGCTCGGGCACTGTAGCATCATATCGATGAAATAATTTCTTAAATTAACTTATTATTAGAACATAAGCTCCTTGTGACATGCACAATCATTGTTTTGCTAGTAGATATGATTGTACGATTTGTTTTGTCTCCAAATCAGTAAACGTCAGATTAAATACGAACAAACGTTTAACGACCCAATACATTAAAAACGAAATCAATACCATGACAAAAAAATCAATGTTACCAACTAACAAATTCCATTATTACTTGCAAGCTTTGTGATCGTCTGCTTCCTCACGCTTTGATTCATACGTTACCTTGTGCTGAATACGTAAAACATATGTAACATTTTTTTTTTTAGTTTTATATTTTTCGTATTAATAGTTCATAGTTAAAACAGATTGTAAAATGTTATGTTAAAACCGTATAATTATTTCGTACTTTGCGCTACAATCACCATCTCTTTGAACTCGCATTTCTTCAGTATCCGTTTGGTAATGGCGATTTATAACGCAGTACTTCTGTAACAGAGCTAACGAACAAAAAATAAGTCAGCTAGAAAAGTTCAGTTTACTGTAATTATAATTTATAAAACATATATGCATTATATCCTCCGCCTCTTTCTTGCTGCCTTATGAAGCAAACTTCAGAGTCAGGAAAATATAACAATTCGACATTCGTATATTTGGTCCTGTTTCTCTATAAAAAAATATATAGTTGTAAGAACTTCAATTTTCGGGCATGTGCAACTTGCATTTTTGCAACATACATGTTTCCTGTTTTCTCAGTTTGCCTACTAAAACTGTACGGTCACGTCCTAATAATTTTTAGTATCACTGATTTGTGATCTTAAGTAACTAAACTCTGTCGTTATTTAATAAATAATAAATCATTACATTTATTAATTTGGTATAAAATTTGGACATTTAAAACACAATTTAATTTAATTACGCTTAATCAGACTTGTCTGAGTATGCTCAAATATTTTAAAGAATACACACTTCAAACTATATTGCTTTGCTTTTAAAATCATGACTTGCCTATTATAAA
>PNEQ01006174.1:55829-102424 GCA_003012365.1 Medauroidea extradentata
AAAAAAAAAAAAAAAAAAAAACATGAAAACATTGTGCAAAAGTTTATATATCCGCGCTTAAAGTCAGGCTTATTGTTGACACTCGGTAGCAGTGTCGTATATAAAGCTAGTCGTATCCATATAAAAGGGAGAGGGTAGTATCATTGCATCCAGTGGACAAAAACGTATTTGACTAGGACAAATGTTACATCACATAAAAAAATAACTGAGGTTGTTTTGACGTCTAAGTTAATTCAAATACGCATCAGTAAAGCATGTTACACAAGGGTGTTTTTCGAAATGTTGATTGTTTAAAAATTATGGCTGAAGATTCTGAGGATTAACTTCGTTAAAGGAGCTCTAGCCTGAAGGTTGCCATCCATCACGTCTGTGTCGTCGGCGAAGTACTCGCATTGCCCGCGTCCGCCCGCCGGGACCCCACGATTGATAAACTCGCCCCCGCACACAGAGACTGTTTTGTACGAGGTGTACATAGATAGTGGTCTTCCCTCTACCTGGAGAGTGACTTCTGGTTCAGCCAGGTTGTACAGTGCGTCTTACTCACTTCATCGTTGCCGACCGTCTTGTCTCCGCTTGTCTGATGGGTCAAAAATGGTTTCTCTAAGACATTTTCGAGTCAGCCAATCAGCATGCTCGTTTTTAAACTGCGGATATTTCCACCATCCCCTGCCTGGCCTGCTCCAGACTTATCCAAGAATTATTTATTACAATAGGGAAAATTCCTAGAAAAAAATTTTTAATGTTTACCTCATTTTTCCGAATCATTTCGGCACTAAATGCTGCCAGGCAAAGCAATAGCTCCGTGAACATTGTAATTTTTTAATTATTCAGCTTTAAAAATGCCATATTTTCAAACGCCGCCACAAACATTGAAAACGCGTTCTTATTGGATAACACATTTGTGACGTAGACTTACTTGTTTTGGTCAGCCACCGCACGCCAGGCACTATTGTGTGTATTGGAATTTTTCAACGACTTAATAAACTAATAAAATTTAGCGAACCCGGTTACGTAAAAGTTAATTCTGGGAATTCGCCCGTTGTTTAGGCAAGCGTGGTTGTAGATTTGGTAGCCAACAACGAAGATTTATTTCACTTGAGTTGATTTTAAACGAGTGAAGACAGCATTGTATGAGGCTGTGTCTCAAATAGCCCAGAGAGCACTCTCTCGCACCCTCTTGACGTCACAGAGTGTACTCTCTGGTGTCCCAAATTCGAGGGAGAGTGGGCGAAAGGGAGAGTGAGCCAGAGTGAGCGACGATGCTCCCTCTCGCCCACTCTGCGGGAAGACATCTTTGTTTTCCTTCAAATTCAAACCATAACCTGAAAGTGGAAGTGGAAAACGTGGAAAGCATTTACTGTGAGTTTTCTGCACTCATTTATTTTTCTAGCTTTCCTTTTATCACGCTAGGTTGCAGTGCTTTGAGGGTGCATCCGAGGGTGGCTGTCTCAATTTAATTGAAGAGTGAACCAGAGTGGGCGAGAGTGAGAGTGTGGAGTGAGAGTGAACAAACGCACTCTTATTTGAGACCCGGCCTTAGTAGGCCTAGCTCTCACTCACACATTGAGACGTTTTAGTTATAGGTTTGAGTTTATGTAAATTTAATTTAAATTCTAGAGAGATAATAACTTACTACGAATTCAGTTTACTGCTTCAGATCCGATATATTATCATAAGTTTAGGTTTGAAAGGTCAGACGAACGAAGTCCACATGCGTACAAAAAGTGAACCTATCGAACTTTTGTTTGAAATGCGTTTAACCAAGCCTGGCGCTGACTATGATCGACATTCTAGTTGTACGAATCGGTAAAATAACATGGCAGATCAATTATTTTATTACAAATACATTTTTTCTCTCAGTAATTTTTACGTTTCTCGTGAACGGCATTAAGAACTGTGCTGCCATCTCGGGGCAAGTTTCGCAAGACCCCGCCTACCCCTCGAATTATCGGCCAGTCAAGGGTGTTTGAACTCGCCTATTGGCTAATGACGTTGCCACAGTCAGTGGAACAGCCAAAACACTACAGCTGTAGAGATTTCATCACAAACTGCACGCTATTGACTGCAATTTTTTAACTTATAAGAACTTATTTATTTCCTGGTAACTGTGTCATGTTGTAGGCTACATAATACAGCATTACATACGTATACTGTATTTTTGTCGTTAATAGCAGACTATTAGGTCTCTTCTTATAGCTTAAACCATGCAGTCCGCCTTGATTTATCAGACGGCGCTAAAGTTAAGATTTTATTCCGAGTAAATTGAATTTTATTGCTGCGAAACGAACTATTATCCACATTTATACCCTGCGAAGTTCAAGCTATACTCGATTTTACCGCATAAACTACCTTATTTAACACAATTTCACGACTTGAACGTATGTTGCTGTCGTTTGTGTGTTACGTACATTTAAATGTACAGTATCGTGACGTCACGGGGAATTCAACATGGCCGTTCACGTTTTTGCCGCGCAAAACAGACGGCTCATTTCATTTAAGTTTTTCTGGAGTTACACAAACGCAATGAAAGAAAGTATGGTACCGTTGTTCATTAAATTAGGCGTACTTTTGAGTAAAAATATAATAAAAAAATAGGAATTTTCCCTATTCATAACACAATTAGAATTCAGTTAAAATAATAAGCTACTTGATATTATTATAGTTACTGCTGACAAATCAATTATATCTTAAAATGCAAATATTCTGGACAACAGGTACAAGGTGTTATGACGATAGCTGTTGTAACGGACCTTCGAAGTGCAGGGATGGGCTCTCCCCAATCTACTATTCAAACTGAGGCTTGCCCTTGGGTGTTACTGCGCCGTCTCCGCTTTGTCGCCCTCATACCACTAACCCCTTATGCTAAAAACTTCTGTGTACACTTAATTAACTAGATACCAACAAATTATAATAGCTCTCTATCTCCTGATTCCAAACATATCTCACAACGTACATTTATGATAAAAATTAGACAATAATGAAATACATACTAAGTACCATTCAGGAGAAATGGCACTCACATGTTATGAAATTGCCTCTTAAGTAAACCCTTGAACAGACATTCCTTTAAAATATTACAGAATAATGTAATGTAGGCAAAATATAGGCCAAAAATCAGTATAATTTCCTACGAAATAAGTTGACATATATCTATTATACACGATTAGGACTTGTAGAGGAGATTAATAAGACGATGTTTTCAAAAGTAGGTCCTGTCTGGAAACGTTCCGTTAAAAAGATTCTTGTAGAGTCAGAGGAAGATCTGCTTGCATGACTTGTGTATACAGCAGAAATTACTCAGCACACAGCAGGTACTTTTGAGGATTTGCGACGAAGGTATGCTTTGTGCAACAGAGAGCAGTGTTGCCATTTTGAGCAGCTCTTATATAGCACCTTGGTTAAGTGCTTCATTTCATGACATCGCAACAGAATATATCCCGACAGGGTTTGCTAATTCCAACCTAAGGGGTAGGTCACCAAAAATGTTTTATTATTTTAATATTTTTTTATTTATGGAAATTGTTATATATATATATATATATATATATATATATAGGCCGTACAATGTGACTATTTTGCAGTCATAAAAATGTTTAGCTTTAATAGTTTTTGTATAATGGCATGTCGAAGTCAACATTGCAAAAAAAACTGTTTTATACTAGAAAGAAAAAAACAACTGACTGAAAGAAATGAAATAATTCACACTGAAGTACAGTGTCACGAACTACGTTAAGATACGTAGAAAAAAATATGTACTGAATTTTTTGTATTTTTGGAAAAACACTGAATTTAATAAAATTTCCATTTTTACAATTTTTAAAAATACAAAAAAACTTTAATATTTACGTAGCCCATGACACGGTTTTGGGGGGAATTATTTGTGTAAGTTTATTTTCCTTTCTTGTATAAAACTATTTTGCGCAAATTTGGACTTAAATATGCTACTGTGCAAAAACTACGAAAGCTAAAAAGTGTTTATTGCTGTAGAAAATAGTCACCATGTATGTCTACAAAACTAACCAAATCTGGTTCATATGTAAAATTATTTTCAAAAATATAACAACAACTGGTGAACTGCCCTCTAAATCTAGAAACGTCGACAATAGTTAATCGTGTGTGATAGTTATTCTGATATAGTGTGTATTTTGGACGCTGTAACGGGTGGACATACGTTCACGAGAGAACTAAGGGACCAGAAGAATGGGTCATGCGTAAGAGAGGTCTACCAAGAATGTGCTGTCTCTCTTCCCTCGGCGCCAGCGAGGCTGGCTGTAGCTTGTTGACTGCCCTACTCCGTCTGCCAGACATATGTCGCGATACAACCTTTCCTTTATTTTTATTATCCGCGCCCCGCCTTCTTCCGCGACACTGGGCGGGGGACAAGTTTGTGACTTACCGCCTGGTCGCGATCCTCCTTCCAAAAGAAACTGAATTGGGGAAGGAGGAATTAGAAAGGACCTCCCAGTCCATCTTCTTTCTCCAGCGTAATCCTGCAATCCTTCCTACTCCGCGAGAGTCTTTCTGTTCCCTATTCTGACTAGCTCGACTGCAGTGGACGAAAGACAAGTCAAAAGAAAAAAAAAAGAGGAAGAATCAATTCAAATGTCCCTTCCTCCTGCCAATCTCGGGGAAACAGGCCTTCCAGTATCTGCGTAAAACGTTTGTCTTCCTCCCCCTCGTCGCAACGTTTGCTTCTAAGTGCTTATATACTCTCTACTGGACCTGAATCAGTCTTTATCACATATTGGACTGCTAGTGGCAGAGAGTCATTTAAGAGAATGCTGCCTCTTGAAGATTCAGTCGAATAAACCGGGAATGAATAGCAACGGAGTTATGAGATTCGAAGGAATTCGGCGCAAGTAGCAATCAGTGTGTGAAATTCAATCACCAATAAAGTTCTCAGATCCCGCTATGTTTTTAAATCATACCTTGTCAACGGTATCACTTATCTGAAACAGTTATCACTACTTGTGATAAACTGTACAGAGTTTCATCAACAACACTTTGACTAAGTTGACTTGTACAGTTCCTTCAATCAGTAAGAAAATTTCAAATCTAAACGAAATACGTTAATCTGTTGATCTGTGTTACTCGTCATTAGCTTCATTATATTGCTGAACGACAGTATCCCCTGTGTGATGTAATTAAATGGTTTCTTAGTTTAAAAATTTGCATTGCAAGATTTTGCAATACAAGTGAAGTGACAGTACAGAAAACAACCCTAATTCAGAAAACAACACTGCACAAAATGTATGACGGATTGTCACTCAGACTGGAAGAACAAACTTAACAAAAAAAAAAGAAAAGTAACCAATATTCAAAGAATTAGAATTGAATTGAAGAGTTTTCCCACTGTCTTCATGATACCTAACGAAAAATAAATTCACAGTTTTCGAACATGGTTGTTAATTCAAGAAACTATGTTTCTTGTTTTCCTGTTGTCCAGCTGAAAATATTTTGAAAATGGTAAATTGCGCATCTTTGTCAAGTGTGGACTGTTCGGGATTCTTCCGGATTAGTAAACGTTCAGTGACGGGAGTCACGTGAAACCTACATTTGCGCGCATAGTTTTATGTAGTATTTTAGTCAACAAACTCACCACTTACAGACAATTATATAAAGGAATCTAGTCATATCACGGAGGACGACACGAATTGAAACAAAAATAGAACAATAACAACACAGATTAATTACGGAATGAATATAGTCTTATTGAAAAAGACAACACAGAAATAACAATAGAAGGGCACTAAAATAGTACAAACAAAATCAAGTGTATGAAAAATGGCGACAAAATGGACGAGAACAGCGATGATAACAGTTGGCCCATGTCCGAAAAAACAATACAGTTCGTTGATAGACATGTTGAAGGGGCCGCGCAGACAGTACGGTATTTTTTTAAAACAGCGAAACGTTGTGTGAAGTATTGGATGGCCCAGTTTAAAAGGTAAACAACTAAAAATTTCCAGTTTTTAGTTAAATGCACATAGAAATATTTCCGTTCCGACATGTTTGGTTGGTGTTCGTTTGAAGTAAAAGTACAGAGGCAACTGTTTAAGGTGTTTAAAATGTTTACTGTCTGCCTTTGCTGAAATATCACACTTCAAATAAATACATTTTATAGAACTTTCCTGGCAATCAGAATAAAGTGTCATGCTATTAAAACAAGGGAATTTACGTATTGTTTTTCTTTTCAACTGGATAGAGTGCACTTCTGTCAATGCATTAGTGAGCCAAACTCAAAAATTAAATTTTCTTAGTTGCTTCCCTTTTGTAATCTGTGTGTATGTAGGGTCTATGTTTGTATGTACGTATATATATTATTTATTTATACATATGGGGTACACGTTTATAAGTTTAGCCAGTTTAGCTTGGAGAATAATACGTGTGACGCGCTAGAACATGTTAAGGCCCTTGCGTACCGCTTTGGGCTGACCAGAGCAGTTATTTCCATGTTTATTGCGTTCTCGACGCTATTTTTTAGTGCAAACAGTTGACACATTCGCGTAACGTTATCAATCTTATTTTGCAACTTCGTGGTGCACTCAGACCATAAAATTATTATTTTAGGATCAATTCCGTTGGAAAAAGACGAACATTGGCGATAGGTAAATATATTGTAAAATATTTCGAAACGTACGCACTTTACACAACATTTACAATAACGAGATGACTGGTTTGTTAAACCAGTTGTAGAGCGTCTCACGCTTAGATTGCAGTACAGAGTTATATGAATAATATTGGCATTCGCTCTCATTTTTCAACGCACGGCAACTAGCATTAGCACTGTCCTTGTTTCGGCAAGTGCTGTAACCAAAAATACAAAATTGTCATATGGTAACTTTGATCTTACAATTTTCGCATATCGAACAACATCGAAACGCGCGTCGGATGATATATATGTTTGGTAATTTGCACCATTCTAAGGGGGTTGAAAAATTCGAAAACAAAATGTTTCTGCTTACATTGTTTTCAAGAGTCATTAAATATATCACACCATAACTAAAGAATTAATGGCAAAATCATATTCAAAATGTTATGGCGCGTAACTTCATATAACTGGACTCCAACGAAAAAATCATAAGACTAAAAATTTCCTTTGTTAACTGTATAAAATAATTTTTTAGCCTTATGTGCGTTTGATTACAGAGCGAAACATTAAAAAGTTGGTCAGGGAAAAATCTTTTTTATATTGAAGTTATTTGGGGGAGGAAAGATAGAGGTTATTCATAATTAACTGACTTTGTTTTTGAAATCAACACCCCTGCAATAGCTTCAACAGTTCTCTTATTATAGCGTGAAATATGTTGTGTATTAGGTCAATACGCTCGCTCTGCAAACCAAGACGTCTGACGGGCGCTGGAAGACTGAACTTGAGGTTCTGTCAGGATAGGGTAGTAAATAACATACAATTTTCCTTTAGTCAGCAGTTTTTTTCATCCCGTATCTTAAACTAGTCCAGGAGTGCACCCATGTCTCGTGGCCACGTGATTTTTTGTGCCCAGTGACCTATTTCGAAGCAAAAAATTCGATAATGTGTGTCTTATCTTTAAAAAATATTTGTATCAACGTTAAAAACCCAATGAGATACTACATTAGTAGGCTATGAAGGAGGGAGATCTAGATATTTTGTTGAAAATAAACCAGTAATTTTGACATAATTACTGTTATTGCAATTAAGGAAGTTTTCAAAATAACCAGCTGTTACAAACGAACCATTTACGCTCTCAGGAAGAAACAACAGCAACATGATACTTTAATTGACCTGCAAAGTTGAAACCGAAAATGAAAGGCAAACAGTATTCTTATAAATAATGTAAATGTAAGGCCATGATCTGTCATTTATGTTCCTTGTGTGATAGTTATTATTTTTTGTTGGTTGAAAATGCGTAAATACTATATTTACTTAAAACAAATTATATAAATTATGTATAAATGTTATAAAATCAGCCACCCTGTTTGTAGATTTTTTACTGCGGCTACTTTTTTTTTTTTTCAAAAAAAACATTACTTGGTTTCGGTTGATCTGTTACCGACGAAAATTCAGTTAAGTATAAAATGAGCTTCAACTTCACGTTTTTGTCCTTAAAGAACGATATAATCATTGTAAAACAAATGTAAACAATACTAGAAGACAAATTTCAGATATCTGCTCTCGTTTTGGCTTAAAAATATAAGTATCACAAAAAGTATTGGGAACGAGGGTTCGTACGTTAAGATGAAATCACGGCCAAACGTTTACGCTTTTTGTGTCATAAAATTACTACAAATTTTAATGTAATTTTAGCAAATGTTAGTTATGACAAAAAACAGCCAGATTTTTTAGTTTTCACAAGGCATTTGGTTTCCATAATCTATTTCATAATCGTCGACGTTACCCCAACAACTTTATAATCCTCAGACAGTCGCTACTCTTACAGACGAAATCTCACGTCTAATCGGAAATAGCTGAGATGATTAAAAGGTATGTGATGATAATATTTTTTTACGAATTGCCTATTACTAATCATTTAATGATTTAATACCGAAGGAGTATTTGAACTGTTTCTTATTTTAAAGTGGTATAAAAAGTGATTAGATACATACTATGAAGAGTAACCTGATACCGATTACAATATATCAATTCAAGAAATGTAAAATATAATACTCTAGTACTAAAAAATACAAGGTAGTACATTTCCCGAACTTCGTAACGCGGATACGATCTGGTAAAAGCGCGCGCCGTAAGCTCTGTACTGCAATCTAAGGTATATATATATATATATATATATATATATATATATATATATATATATATATATATATATATATATATATATTACGTAAAACAAACACGTGCATGCAAGTAGACCGACTGAAACTTACAAAAATATTTGCACCAGGAAAAATTTAAACGCTTATTCTTATACACGTTTACGATTAAAACAACGAAGTAAGACATCAGCGATTCGCAGTAACATGGCACACACAACGCCTCACCCTAGCCTGTACGCGCAAGCCGGTGAACTAGAGTGCAGTCTTTACGCCAATAAATCTACTCTACGTGACAGTCAAACGTAATCCTATCATTTATGACGTAGTATTAAATATATAGATATCCTCTACACGCCAAAGCCTTTTTAAACGTTTTTGCACAATGATTTCATACCAATAAATTTAGGATCGCAAAAAAAAAAACACCAATTTAAGCCGTTATCGACAGCGATAAAATGCGCTTTAAAATTACTAAGGGACAAATCTGTGTATAAACGTGTGTAAAATTCTTTAAATGTTATTCCTTGCGGAATACGGGCAGTTTTTGAATAAGTTTCTGTCGGCCGAAGCTCTACATACCCCTCGGCGGCGTAGTAAGGCTACCACCTTAACTTAACTGTGTTTAAGGGGTCAAAAACTATTTTATGTTTATCATGTATAATTTATTTTTTATTCTGCCAAGTAGACTACTAGTGTGAGAAAAGTTTATAAAACGGAAACAATATTTAAAATGTAACTGGGGGTAAATATGACAATTTAAAAATTTTGTACATGGCAATAATAATTTCAAAAGTTGTGTTGTATTAATATGTTAACCCCCGTATTAATCTGAATGTTAAAAGACAACAGTACAAGATGAAGAAGTTTCATTGAGTTTATTAAGTGGTTAGCATGAAGTTACTTTTTAACTTTTTTATTTGATTGGAAGAAAAATTAAGTAAACGATAAACACTGATTGAATGGGAATTGTCCGATCCAAGAGAATCTTCATCACGGTGTTGCAGTGATTTCAAGAAATATTTTATGCAGGGCATATATGTGTGACAGTTTTCATAGTACAGAATTTAACGATAAAATGTTCATGATAACATAAAAAATTTACACGATTTTTTTTCAGTTGGTGTTGTAATCTTATCACGTTTCTTTCAAACAAACTCATAAAATAACTTAAAATTCTGAAGAAATTTTTTATATTAGAGCAGCCTTAAGGGCGCCGCCTATCTTGAGTTTTATATCGCAGAAGCGAGCAAAACTTTATGGGCGACTCCTACACGTTCATTGAATTCCACATCGCCTCTACGCACTGATGTAACGTCCATCGAACCATTTTTACTACGGAACATTAAACGGTGGCCATATAATTTTACTGGTGTAAAATGTGTAGCAGTAATATTGCATACCTTATCTTCGCGTGTACCCGGTTAGTACACTCTAAGGTGAATAAGTCTGGTAAGCCAGTTTTTAACTACGAAGGAGGGCTTCAAAATAGTGTTAATAATGTGGTGTGATATCCCGCACTTATATGAAGTACGGTTTCTTATCGTTAATTAGTCAATTGGGAGTACTGTCGTTAAAGAAGATTATTTTCTAACACACTGCAAACATTTAAAGTGCGACCTTACGAAACCTTTTTACTAAGAAGAAATGTTTTTGTCGTCCAGAACATTTCAGTGCATTTAAGATTGTAAAACAAGTTCTCAATATTGTTTTTGCCTTGATTGGACATGTTTTCATGTACGGCACAGCAGCTAGAGTTCTCGCCCCTCAACAAGACATCGGGTTCGAGCTCTGGCGAGGTAGACCCAGATTTCCGCATGTGGTAATCGTGCCGGTCGGTGTCTTAGTTCGGAGAGTTTCCTCTGGGATCTTCAGTTTTCCTGGTCGAATTCATTCCAGCACTGTTCCACACATTACATAGCTTCTCGCTGTTAAGGTGGTTGTCTAGCCAAGTCGCCGAGCAGTGTGTAGAGTTTCGGCCGTTACAACGTTATTTTGAACTTCTCAGCGAGAGTAAGTTACGTCTGCTTAGGAGTAGCAATCAGAGAACGTTACACACGTGTAAACAAATTTCAGGTCCTTAATTTATCTCTAAAGTTTTTTTTAGTCCTTTTTAGGAACTTCGTTCTTGGCGAAGAATCCAGACACCTTACCTAATGGAAACTGCTTAAAAAGCACCATTTTGCCCTTAAAATAAAAATTTTCCCGGAGGAGGTCCGTCAGACACCCTCTTTATTGGGTGATCGGTGTTACTTCATATAATTCACAAATTCGTACCACCTAACATTTTTCAGTGGTCTGTTACAAAGTCACGGTTACTACAGATCAGTGTCAGACACAACATAACCTAGTAATAAAGGCTATAAAACCTACATTTAAACTTGATGAAATTCACTCTTGAGGTTATGATATGCCATTTTTGCCATTCATAAGGATTAAATAGAATGCACAATGTAAATACATTACGTTAGGTTAGATCAGTCGTAGAGAGTCAGTTGAAATTTCATTGTATTCAGAATTGTTTGATTAATCTTACTCAGTCACAAGAATTTGTTTTATGTCGTTTATATTTAATTTGGTTTTGTATTCTGGTGAGAGATGCAGGATTATTAAAGGAGTTTTGAATCGTGTCACGGCCAGTTAACCCTTTATGCAGCAGGGAAGGGAAAGCTGTAAACATGAGATGCTAGCTAGCTTGAGACCTTGAGCTGGTGTGGGAGAGCTCAGAAACTATGAAAGTAGGTCAGCAGAGGAGCGTGGCTTCACCTACGACCTGCAGTGAAATTTAATATTAACTTTATTATTAGTTATTATAAAGGGTTCAAATTTTGTAAATAAGTTCGGGTATATGTTAATGTTAACGTGCGCTAATTTTAAAAATAAAGATTAAACAGGTACGGAGGAAAGCTGGGTTTGGTTTTGTCAGCAGCCACCGAGAGCTGCGATTGGTTGGGAGTGTCAGGGGAGCGTTTTTGAGACAGAGCGTCAGGCAGAGAGCTAGGGGGACTCTCGTCGTGGCCGTCACGAGGTGTGGACGTACCCGGGGTCGCAGCGGAAGTTTGTGGGAATCTTCGTATTTAATTAAGATTTGCTTTCTCCGTGGTTGTCACCAGGGTGTTGACGTACGCAGGGTTGCCGCGAATGCAGGGGTGGTCGGCCGCGGATTTCCAGCATGTTTGTATTGTAGACTCAGTCGTTCTTTTCACTAAGGGTGGACGCTCGGGGTTCGACGTTTTTTGGAGACGCGACAGTGTGCGTTTTATTTGAGAGAGGAAACCAAACGCGATGTATCATTACTATAAATCACATATCTGGTGGGACTGACAAAACCATTTCGGAGCTTCTGAAGGATCCAAAGAAAGAAATTCTGGTGTTGTTATTCTATACTAGTAACACCTCAGATAAAAACTGGAATATTTGTCGACATTAATATATAGGTTTCTCTCCAACTAACATTTATTTGAGAGAAGGATGTGTATAAAGACGTGTGTGCGGCCCTGCTTTGGACGCTAGGAAGGAGCTGACAAGACTCCACGTGCCGAGGCTGCCCCATCCCCTTCTCATGCCACTATGTGGCGGGCAGCGGGGTTGGTCGGCCATAAACAACCCTGCAGGAAGGCGCAGCAGGTGTGGCTTCACCCCTAGCGCCGGGGGACCGCTCTACAACCTCAGAGTGTGAGCTCTCTCTACACGCACTTTGCTGCTCTCAGGGGAAGCTCTGAGGCTGAGAGGGGAGAGAAGGGAGGGGTGGTGAAAGAGAATTACTCCCTCCTGCGGCGATCGACAGAGAAGTAAGAGATTTGATTACGCTCGTCCGGGTAAGCATGGTCGCAAACGATACTACGCGTTTTCGAACAAATAACACGATAGAGATAACCCACTTTTTCAAAAGTCACTCGCAACAGAAATATTAAACGTCTGAAGACAAGTGAGTTGCTGACAGCCGCATAGTTACTTCCTCGTCAGCAGTGGAACTGTCAACGATAAGGTAACAATATAATCGGTAACTTTCATGCAATATCGCTCCAGTAGTTACCAAGTGCGTCGCTTGACATGCTCGACTATTACAATTCGCTGCAGAAGTCTCGAATTCCGCTCTCAAAACTTAAGAAAAACCTTCCCAAACCAGAAATTATCCTTATCACAAACAAAAAAGAACCAGCAGTTTTCTGCCTTCCATGTTATCTTCTGTTATAATGAACATATTACGTCATCTTCTGTTTACGTTATTACTTAAACTAAGTAAACCAAAATTCTTAAGTCTGAAAGACGGAATTTACCAAAATACTAAAGCTAGGCATTTACTTTCGGCCAGTAACTTGAAATGAAGTAGGCCTACACTGTGACATCAGTGAGTCGTACCTTTAATCAATGTTATTTTTATGGCATGAACATTTGAATGGGAGCACCTAAAAACAAAAGACACATGCAGACAGTAGTCTTATAATTTCAAAATATGATACTTTCAAAAATTAAAGTAGGAGGTTTCAAACGAGAACTTGACAGTGCAATGCATCATTCGAACGGTCGTATGAAACTCTGTAGGAGGACGAGGCATGTCACCAGCTTGGATGCATGCCGGTCATGTTCCATAGTTTCAACACTATGTCCTTTAAAAACACAATACAATAAACACTTATATGAAACCACTTTTAGTTAATAGTTATTTGAGTCGCTTTATGAGAGTGACGAGAATTGAGCCACGGCCAGGGGAGACAGCAGAGAAAAAAATCGTAACAAGTTAATGTCGATAACTGTTAAAGCAATATGTCATAATATAAACACTAAATTTTATTAATCAAATAAGTACTTTCTACTTACGCCATTGCAGCAAATTATGTGCCTTGACATTTGTCCATAATATTTTTTTGATTAGCAGCTTGCCCGAATTGCAATAACCGTTAAAAAAAAATAAAAAAAGACACAACTTTACGTTAAGAAGATGTCGATGGCTATCAATAATCAATTCCCTCTGTTGGTAAAGGATCTAGCGTGTTTTCATAGACCACAACGTTATCCACGTTGCATAGACACTTTACAGTAATGTGGCATTCTCCACGATACACCTATGCATGGGCACACACAGGATTTTGGCATGTCAGGGAGTCACAATATCTAACAAATACGTTCTGTAAAATGCAGAGTGTTGAACCTCAACAGGACTCTGGCTAATTTGCAGTAGATTTTCGTCATAAACATATTCAAATAGTTTACTATATACTGTACTAGCTGCTATATACAAATAGTTAATATAACTTACGTACAGTTTTCAAATAACAATGTTATATATATATATATATATATATATATATATATATATATATATATATATATATATATATATATATATATATATATATTTGGGCCCCTGGGGAGGGGGGCCGTGCCTCAAGTGACCAACCCACCTTCCTCCTTCGCTGGATGCGCGTTGGCATTTATGTATAGACACTAGTGGTTAGAAGGTGAGAAGTCCCTGGAAAGAGAGGTTGGAGCAATTAAAATCTTCGGCAGGGCGCCTACAATTCTCAAGGCAGCCCTGGTTATTTCAGTCACGTTCTCTAACCAAATGTAGCAACACTAAATTAGTAATACGTAACAATATGGCATTAATGCCAGCGTAGGTAGATGCAAGATGGCGTCAGAAGGACCGGCTTGATAAATCAAATCGGAGCACAGAACCACGCCAAGCAATGGTTCGTGTGCTGCTGCTGGGCCACGCGCGTCCCTTTGTTGTCGAGACTTGGCCTCGCTGCAGTAAGGCTTGTCATTACACTGAAGCCCGGTAAACTACGAGATACATTGTGACCATTAGCGTCCTCCTGCCCCTAGATACCCCTCCCCTGTCCAGGCGTCGTTCTCCTCACGCTGGCCAGAGTTCTCGGCAAATAAATCATGCCGTGTTGACACTCGCTCGTCCGCAAGGCATTCTTCTCCTTTATCTCCAGGCATGCGCGGACCCAGATGGTATACCCCCCTCCTTTCACGCACATTCCGCCCCTTATATGTTTACCCTACCCCTTCCCTTTGGTACGGATGATTTATGCCCTCGGTTACACGTCGCTGTTCTCCGAGGCTGCGATTGCGTGCCATAAATACGTCCGTACGTTCAGAGCGTTAACACCCCTTATAGCTGAAGAGATGACCATCTCGTGGTGTGTGAAGGCACGCCCATATACGCACAGACGCTCGACGAATATGCTGTCCATTGTTAAAGACTATTCGCAGTAAAGCCATGCTCATTTTTCGTATCAGTCATATGGTATAATTCTACAAGAGTTAACATGAACTTAACTGTGTAAGTATTAAACACAGTGTCTCGATTTCTCTGTACACAATTGTATAGTGTAAATTCTAAATGATCTAAGTAAAAAAAAAACTATAATACATGTTTTTGACTAAAATGTAACAGCTGCTGCAAGAGTATGCGTGGATATGGGACATGCAATCTTTCGATGATCATAAAAACTATATGGAAAATTTTTGGAACTCGGATCTTACAGCAAAACTTTGGCACTGGCACAAAGTTCATTTTGACGTAATCAACTCAATAATTCTACTTTTTTTGGTATTTTGATCAATTAGGAATAACCATTTTACAATTGTAAACATCTGAGGTTATTTAAAAGTGATCATTGTACACGCTCATGGAAAAAACTCATACGAAGCTGGCAAAACAAAAAATTTAAAAATAATTATCAGTGATTAATAGATTACTTTTGAAATCAGTGTTTATACACAGTTGTCTTTAATTACGTTAATGTTTACATGAGCAGAATTTGACAGATAATGAAGACTATTGTTGTCAGAAATTTTTATCATGGAGTAAATTTGCGGTTTGATGTTTTATGAATGAAAACTGAAAACTGTTTACATATGAGCCATTAAACTAAATAATCTATTAAGGCAGAAGATAACAGACCTACATGCACCCATATGCACACACACACATTGACGTACTCCACAGTTGTATTCCTAGTTGAAAAATGTGTACGAAATATACATATTTACCTTACCACCTAAGTGCATCCTAGGTGCATTACGCTCTTTTAAATTATACCCAGCTAATAGAGCATTTTGCAAAACTATATATAAACTGTAAGTCTCTAGGAAATTATTAAATGAAACAGTGCAAGCTGCGTAATGATTTACACGAACAAAAAAAATATATTTGTGGACAAGTATGGGTTGCAACTTTTATGTTACGAAAAGAAGTGTGTATCGATGATGCATAAACAATTATGTGGCATATATTTAAGAAGCACGCAAACATAAGTTAAACGGGCCTGCATCATCCTTACCTTAACAACAACGATTGCTGAAGTACCATTTAAAATAACACACGGACATTCTGTGACCTGGTTAGTAGGCACCACGCAGATCACCTGAGATGAGCAGGAGTCGTGTAGTGCTTACACAAGATCACACAATACTAATATTGGTGTGTTAAGAAAAAGTAATGACGTGAGGTTAGAATGAGTGGAGCCAGATGTCGTCAGTTAACTACTTCTCTCAGAGTACACATTCACGATAGCAGTATTGTTGCACTGAGAGAGCATTTTTACCTTCCCAGGCGTGGCCTCCTAGTTCACCGTACACATGTTCTGGCCTTGTTGTATCGCATAGAACACACCTACGGAGTACGTCAATGAATTTAGCACACATTTTGTGTGCACATGTGTATATGTGCGTATACAGGTTGATTATTCATTAGACCGAAACCTTTTAGAAGATGATTCCTAATGACAAAACATATCGAAAACATATAAACGGCTTATAACCTATATTTTTTTACTAAGATTGGTACGCGCCCTTAAAGCTAGAGGTTTGAGAATGCTTTTGTGAACGCAAATAAGAAACCATGTGGTATTGAAGGAAATTTTTTCGTATGTCAACTAAGATGTTGAGTGTTTGTTAGTATTTTGCCAAAACATCTCTGTAACATTAATAAAATCTGTATATGCATAATTGTGATTGTTCTAAATGTGGTAACTTTGCATTTTAATCAACAATGTTTCATTCATTTAGAAGGAAGAGGTTGACACGAGCATAAAATGAAGCTTTGTGTGACACACTTATGCCAGCCACGAGTTTTCGCGGAAATTCGATTTGTAATCTTCTCAAAAATTTACTTATAACGCCTGCCCCTATGCAACCTGCGTAACGTACACTAGGCGCCAGGCGGTTTGTCTTCCACACAGGAGCAGTACTCTGCAGAGTCGTTCAGTTGGCATTTAGGCCGCGTATGTCGTGTCAATCTCACATATTCACCGAGTGATAACTGGAAGATAGCATCTATGATAATAATGACGTATCAATAATAAAAATATGCACAAAACCTGTAAATTACCTAACTTTATTACTAGTATAACGATGCGTCCTGGAATAAACTCTTGAACTAATTGCGCAATGGGAGTGGAAGACTGGTTGTAGTTTTTTGGACGTACTCCATTGTGATATAGATGTCTGTCAAATAAAACTAAAAAGAATAAGAAAACACAACAGTCAACAGGATACATACACAACATAAAATTCAATAAATGGAATCGGGTCAAATACAACAAGGGCAGCCAAATAAGAAAAATAAGAAAGTAAAATTTAATTAATTTTCTTATTTTGCTGTTTTTGATGTGCTTTGACCGATTCCATTTACGGAATATTGTGTTGTGTATGTATCCTGTTGACTAAAACATACTCTGCTTATTTATGTCTTCCTATTCTTTGTAGTACTTTTGACAGGTATCTGCATTGCAAAAGAGTATGTCCAAGAAACCAACAACCGGGTGACCTATGATGTCCGGCATACAACTGGCAACACCGTACAAAGGATTGTCAGATTCTAAGCAACATGCTTGGTGTGTTTTATTTATTTATTTATTTAACTTATTAGACGTGGTTTAATATAACAAAGTTGTTCTCAGAAAGTCGTCATGTAATGGCACCTACTGTACTAAACGTAGACTCCGAACCACTCGTTTACCCGACTCGGTGATCTTTACCGCATAGTAGGCTCTTGTGTTGTAAAGATTGCCACGTGGTTCTCAAGTATCAGCAAGATCAAGTGAAATTTCCTGTTAAATAATACACGAAGCTCGAACAGATTGTGGATTGTGGAGAACACTGTTGCTAACAAAAGCATATATCATAAACTGAGTTAATAAATAACATTTAGCCATCCCCAACTTGCAAACGTTAATCTCAGCGTTATCTTAAAGGTTGTCATTATTTTATTGTCGACTATGTATTTTATCTGATTTCATTTTCTCTTTAATGCCCACCTAGCCGTTGTGTTTTGTCGACAGTTTGTTTATCTATATTAATGCAATTGCAATTGTATCAGCGAAAGACAAGCCGTTACGCGTATCTAAAGTTAAGATTTAAGTCATAATTTAAAAAACAAACCTTCTTACAGGATACTAAATTTCAAATCGATCAGACCAGTAAAATTGCTCACATTCGCTCAAAAAAACAAGACACGACCTGATGATCTTTAAACGGCTGAACAAATGTCCTTGAATCATAGCTAAGAACACTCCCGATCAACTCACCTTTCAAACAAAAAAAAACTAAATCAAAATCGGTTCATTCGTTTAGGAGCTATGACGCCACAGACATACACACAGATATATACAGATAGATACGTCAAACTTATAACATCCCTCTTTTTGCGCCGGGGGTTAAAAATACCATCGTAAATACACGTTGGTACAAAAATGCATAGAATTGCGCATTTAAACAATAATCACAAGGAAAATAACTAAAACACAGTTTGCTACAAACCCACCAGTCTCACAACTACTGAAGCTAAAATTTGCAATTTTATTTTATCTTTTGTTCTGTCGTGCCCGTACCGTGAATGAAATTATGTAAATCGCAAAAAAGTGCCATGTCCTCGATTTTTATCGCGCTGACGTCATGTCATGGGGATCTCAAATCTAATTGGCTGAAATTAATTTTTGACGTCTTTCGCAATGTTTTGTATGCAGTATTACAGTAATAAATTTCATGCATTGCATCTTTGTTGAGCTCAGCGTCATTTAGCAGTGAACGAATGTGTCCTACAATCCCGATTGGCAACACTGGCTGGGGAAGCCAGCGCAGCAACGCCTGGAAAATATTTTTGGAATAAATTCTGACGACGGGAAGGACCTTATGTTAGTTTCCGGGATGGAAGCAGACCCACCAAGATATAAATTCATTTTATATAAATGTGCCACGTGCGCATTTCAAAAACAAAATTTAGCAAAACAGAAAAGATATTTGCAGCCAAGTGTGGGACGTAAACGGAAAAAGAACTGGGGCGTTCAGCGGGATTTGCGAGATTGTGTAGGCGATTGTTGAGAAGTTGGGGGAAGGGGGGAGGACAAAGTGTAGTGTCTCCAGTTATGACGGGCATTTTTCTTCCGCTCACGACACCAGCCAACCCTCCCGGCACCGACTTTCAACTGTTTTATGCACGCTACAGTGAATTATTTCTTTTAGTGCCCCTTCAGACCACACCAGCCTTCAGCGGGGGAAACTTCTCCCCGGACGACGGAAGGGATATTTTTTTTCTCGTTCCTTCGGCTCCGAAGAGGGAAGTTTTCTTCTCCCTCGCCCCTTCCCCTTCGTCAACTCTTCGCCCCTCCATCACTATAGCAGGCGTGCCCGTCCCGAAGTGTTGGCGCGAAATGGCGCGGAACCGTTTCTCCTTCCTCCCAGGCCGCCGCTGCTACCAACTTTGGTACGGGAAACTTCTCAACCACCAACACTACTTCTATGGAATTTTCTGCGGTTTTTTTCCTTTTCGCCGGCCTTCTTTCTCTTCCCCAAATGTTCTTTTATCTCTGCTCGTGCCACCTCTCCTGCGCCAAATATTATTTTATTTGCACGCTTGGCTTCGTTTGGGTTCATTGGAAAACCACTAGAAGATTATCATCATCCAGTACATTTCCCGCAGAACAAAAATAATGTTTAATGTTAGGTCTATGTGGTATTGAATTCCCGCGTGGGTGGCAGATTTTAAAGGAAATTTACCAATATAAAGGTGACTGTATTGAATGTGTATGTATGTTAACACGCGCACGTAAAAATAGTTTTACGTCTTTTTAGTATGCATACTCATAGATAGTGAGCAGATTTAACACTTTTTAAATATTAATGAAAGCAAAATTTATAATAATAGACCCATGTGTATTTGTTTTGTAATAATGTTTGCTTCACATGAGATAGTGAAGGTTCACTTTATCGGTTACCATATTACATTCCTTTCCATATAATTATCAAACAACAAAAAGCGCTGTTTTCACGTATTAAAAGAATTTCAATTGTATGCACAATTCTCTTGGTAACAACACTTTACACACACTTAGGTAGTCATGTCTTTCGAGTAGATACTAGCGCATTGTAAAAAAGTCGGTTTACTTAACAAATGTAAGGTAGTATTAATCTAACTTGTATGGAAATTTATTTCCTCATGCATAAAATGTATAACTACCACACTGTACAGTGAACTACACATATATGACAGTGGTATTTTACAACTACAGAATGGTGTCCAAGTGAGAGAAAACCATAGTTTTATATTTGTTTGAAATAGTATTTGTGTTACTGTGAGAGCATTTTTCTCTTAAAAACATTTTAGCTCAGCCAGTTTTCTGATAATGGCGTTTCAAAGTCAAAATTCGTGTAATTAGTTTTAATTTATGCAAACCACGAAATCCAGTAAACGTAACAAAACGAAATAATTTACGTTGAAACTTCCATGTTACCTGCTACGGCTTGACGTATCTATATACTGATTATTTTTGGTAGTTTTACCAATTTTCCTAAAAATACAGACATATTTTGTTTTGAGTTTTTATACACTTCAAACCGAAGTCCGTGACATGTAGTGTCAATATGAATTATTTCATTTGGTTTATTGGTTTTCGCTGTGTACATGAAGTAAAAACATGCAAATTTCAACTTTGAAGTGCCATTGTTGGAAAACTGGCTGATATAAATATTTTTTTTTTAAAGATTGAAGTATTCTCCAAAGAAACGTCTACAGAACTAACATTATTTCAAACAAATATAAAATTATGATTTTCCCGATTGAATGCCCTTAGTTTAATAACATGGTACGACATACCAAGAACACTTTTACCTCGTGAACAAACGTGAGATCGTTGTCCGTGTCTCCGGTGGTGAAGGACTGATTCCATAAGGACACAGGAACATTGGCCATAGAATGTCGATCGCCACTGAAGACACGAGGGTGAAGTGGAGAGATCTCTGTCAGTGCTTAACATTGAGATCTTGAATTCGGTGAGGAAAATATGAGGTGAGTTAAGAGCGAGTTGGGTATCCCGAGAAAACCCACCACACAACGGCAAAGTCCGCCACGATTCCCACATGTGAAAATGGGGAGCGAGCCCACCAGGAATCGAACCCGGATCACCACGGTGGGAGACTAGTGGTCACACATTCATACCACCGCGGCGCGACTTAAGATTCAATTCAGATGAACTAACGTAGTACCATATTTCCTAAGTCACAACTTTCTTAGACTGAATGAAGACATTTTGGTCTGCACTTAACATCTTGGCATAAGCGCTGATGAGCGATGACATGAGGTGGGCATGGAGCGGCACCTGAGTGAAGGCGCGGGGCAAACGGGAGATCCTCGAGAAAACCCGCTGACCAGCGGCATCGGCCGGTACGATTCCCAGATGCGAAAATCCGGGAACGGGCCCCACCGGGAATCGAACCCAGATGACCTTGGTGGAAGGCGTGTAACCTGACCCACTCGGCTACCGCATCCTCTTTATAGATCGAGAATATCCTCCTTTGTCCAGAACTAACATGATTTCTCAATGTGCAAACAGATGAGATGTAAATGAGTGACGAGATTCTGGTCAGTACTTTAGGCTCAGCATTAGTATCCGCATTGCAGTATTTTGTTATTACATTTGTCTTAATTCTGAGAAGATTAACGTACAATTTGCGATTATAGCCCAAATTCCGTTCACCTTGCGCTACAGTCTACGCACAAGACCGTTGAAATGTTGACGTATATTCAAGCCACTATCAGTACAGCATTTTTTTATATCCTTAATGTACTGAATTGATATCGGCCTAAATATACTTAAATATTTCGACTTTCATGTATGTACCGTAGTGCAAGGTAAACTTAAATTGTTATATAACTGCAAAGTTCACAGTTTTCTACTCGGAACTTTGACAGACAAAACGAAAAATAAAATAAACCAGCGTGGACTGTGATATTCAGCACTTGTGAGAGATGAAATGACGTGGGCGTGTGACGGTGCCGGCACGGTAATCCGGGTCGTCATCGCCGCGAATCGTTCCCGGACCGCAGTGGTGTGAGGTGAGTGCTGTAGCCACTACACGAACACATTAGGAAGTTTGGCCTGCTTACGACTGACATGAGTTATTGATTTAAGACGAGGTGTAAGTCATATCAATACTTTGTTCTTCATAATTCTCGACTTGTAACGCGGAACGAGAAAGCTAGTCGTGAAAAAAAAAAATTGTGTTAAGCGCGCCGCCTACCTGCGAGTCAGAAGCTCAAAAGGGACAAAGCAGTAAGGACGACCTTGAAGCGCGCTTAAAATGCCGCATCGCCTCAACGACCCAAGTGCTGAACTAGCATGCAAGGTTCCCGCCTAACCGTTTTAACTACGGGACACTAAGCGGTGACCATATAATTTTACTGTTGGAAAGTCTGCATTTAAGTCAGTGCAGGTCGCAATCGGAGTTTCACATACATTCGGTTAGTACATTTTGAAGAATAGCAGTCTGAAAAGACCATCTGGAGGGCTTAGATACAGTGATTTTAGTGAGCAGGGTGTCTTAATATTAATGTTCCGATGTTTCTTTTTTTCTTCTCGAACGTTGGTACAATGAGCACACACAGATTATTTTCGTAAAAAAAAAAACTGTTCGCGGACACACTGCAACGCATTTGGAGCGTGGGGTGGGCGGCGCCCTTAAATGGCAAAATAAAACATTTCAAAATAAATTGTTAAATATTGTCTGTTGTTTGTGCTGTACTAAGTAAATATATTCCACTTAGTTCAGTTACCTGATAAGCAGTACATTTTAAGCAAGTCCTTAGCGCGCAAGTGAATGTAATTGGAGTTCATGTGATAAAGCATAGCCGTAATTACGCTATGTTAGATTTTTTTTTTACGTTTCGTCTATGTATCTACTGCAAATTATGTACTGTTCTAATAACAATGCCACAATGATATCAGGCTTTTGATTTCACGCGGACCGTAAACGACTTCCTTCTGCGAATAAGTTAACACTTGTAGTATTGTAATGTATGTATTACAGTCGAATAAGCCCTTAAACAAACGTTCTAAACGGTGTTCTCTCATTCCTCTATAACCAAGTGTATTAACGAGACAGTTCGATTAAACTATGTGGAAATTAATAGCAAGCTAAGAGAGGTATATCAAATTGTTGATATTACTGAGAAAAGAAAGGGGATTTATAGTTAACTCCAACCATTGTGTGCTGCTAAAGTCGGAGGTTTTCAGGATTCTTGAGCAGGGCTTCTTTGTGTCACTTGCTCCATGCTCGGGGTTGCTTCTGGAGCAGACAGATTCATTCTTTCACGTCCCCCCTCCGTCCTTCCCGCTCCCACGACAAGGGACACAAAGCCCAGAGGAGACACTCCCCAGTCTTCTGCTCCCTTGTAACGCATAATTAGACAATGACGTGGAGGCGGGATCAATAGGCGCAATCAGCACGGACGGCTCCAGCAAAGACTTCCCATTCCCCATCCTGGCCCTGCACGAGCAGGCAATTTGCCGACTACGGGCGTCTGCTTGGTAACTGTCGTGGATAAAGAGAGAGATAGAGACATAGTAAACAATACGATCCCTTCACACTTCCTTCGTCTGGGTCGAAACAAGTTACCAGCACCTCGTAACTCGAATGAGACAAACGAATTCTTACCGAAGATTGCCGAAGTTGAGGGTATCCAGAGTGAGAATTCATGCATCGAAATATGAATGCTTTAATAAAAAAAATAACGCATTGAAATCATGTATCTTACAAACACATTTAATTAAGACATATTAACTTTGCTTAGTATTATCGCAAGATACAGAACTAATAGTGAGCAGAAATTGAAATTGTGTGCAATTTCGTGTTCTGATTTTGGAGTCATTGTAGTAGAAATTCCTTCAAACTTCGGACGTATTCGGCGAAAATTAAGGTTCTTGTAATTCAACGTTGAGTTATGTAAGTATTTTCCTTACACCGATATTTCCATCCTCTACAGCAGACATGCAACTTATTTTCGGAATTGTGTTTACATTCACGGTAGAACTGTACATAATGGTATACAGGATGTAAGTTATATTTGCTTAGAACTATATGCGGCAGTGTTGGAGGGTCTGAGACAAGCATAGTACTATATCGAGGCACTCATCGTCCAGCAGGTGGGAACGAAGTCCTGGAGGAATGACCTGTAAGAAAGCACCACGATGGAGCAGCATCAGAATGCAAGAGCAGAGAATACGGAATTGCCCGCAAGGATACCCTCCCCGGCCTGCGGCAGCGTACGCTACGCTTCCTCACACGCGAATAAAAATTTGGGGTCGGATATGCCGGGACCGAACCCGGGTCACTGTGGTGTGAGGCGACTAGTCTGAACTCTAAACCGCCGATGTGGCCATAGCATAGCATTAAAGTGGGGCAGTATGTGGTGTGAACCAGGACTAGTGGCTCGAGCTGCCATGCGGAGGAGTGATTGTTACGTCCTCACACGAGAACCTCTCATGTTTACAGACATGCAAATTTCGTGTTATTATCTGAGAGCAAACTGTAAGTTATTGTGTTCTCTTCTGATTTCTGTTGTTGGCTGGCAATATGTGTGGCGTGCTTGAAGTATATTTTCAAACGATTATAAGGTCAACTATTAAGATGCCCACAATCATATAATGTGGACACGCAGAGATGCGAAGGCCCTGAGCCAAAAACGCCAGGTGAGCGTAGGCTAGTGAATTCTAGCATATTGCCAAAACTTAACGCGAAATTTACAGGTCTTTGCTTATGGGTAAAGACACTCAAATTTCGCAATATTATTTGTCGGCAGGCTCTATAATCCACTGTTCTATACCCACCCGAACACGCTCCATGACGTAATTGGCTCATAGTCTTCGTACATTTTTATGCCTGCATTACAAGATTCTGGGCATTTAGCAGTTTACATTACATCGTCCGGCACGATCCCCACACGCGAAAACTCGGCGACCGACCCCGGATGGCCTTGGTGGGAGGCGAATGGTCTGACCATTCGGCCACCGCGGCCCCCAACTTCGTTAAAATTAAACCAATCAACAACCTAGTAGTTTCTACTTCTAGTTTCGTGAGATATTTATTTGACACTGCGAAAACTGTTTCAGTAAGGATTACTAATGCATGCTCTAACCTTATTCATTGAGTTGATGGTTCATCGCGGGAAAACTTGACTGTTTGCTGGGTTTCAAATGCACGTTCAGCTTATTTAAAATATTACTGTCTTTCGCTTGTACGCGGAGATGTTACCCTATTTGACTTAGTCGATAAAAATGCAGGTACTGTAAATATTTGATACCTCTTATTAGAGCCCGGTAGTTTTCGCGAAAAGATTTTTGCCCGACTTTGTTTCAGTGCCCTACGTGTAAACCTGCAGCTTAACTTTATGGTTATTGGTAGAGTGTTCTTGTGCAGAGTTATTATACATTTGTCTGTGCCAATCAGTACGTGGATAACTGTGACACAGCACATCTCTGATTTGTGGGTTTAACCTCCACACGCTGGGTGTTACGGCATCCAATCACTGACCACAAAGCAGAAATGCATGTGCGCACGTAAGGCAATAGAACAAAGTGCTGCAAAAAAATTTTTCGCGAAAACTACAGGACCCTACCAATTATTGGTCTGCAGACAGCTAAGTTGTATCTGATGTATGTCACCCAATCATACAAATCACAAGAAACTACAGTGTTTTCAAGGGTATGTTGTCACAAAAAAATTTTGCGATTTGCGATCATCACTACTTATGCAGTGTAACACTAATAGTTGTGTTGTTACTTAAAATGTTGTAGACTTTTACAGTAAAATTGAATTTTAATCTCGCAAAGTAGATACCATCAACAAAGAAAACATATAAATATACAGTTTTTATAAATGTTAAAAGTAAATCTCTACAAATTTGTATAAATCAGCACTTAAATGTCTTATCCTAGTTAGTTATAGCTAAACACAAAACCAAATGATAGTAAAATTATAAAACGTTCTAAATGTTAGGTTTCCTTTAATTTGCATTGCTGCATTTATCTAACACCTCCCTGTTGCAATAAATTCAAGAAAGACATCCAAGTTCATTTTAACTCTTACTAATTTAGAATAGAAAGTAAGAGCGCCGGAAATGTACCAAGTGTCGAAAAACTGAATCCAGACATATATCTGTAAGCTTGCAACACATTTCAGTTCAATATAGTAAACATAAATTCACAGTATTGAGAAGTTTATATTAATTTACTGGATTTTCAAGACGAAGTTTAAATTATTTACAGAATGAGTTTCACTAATACCAGTATTGGAATGATTATTTTAATTTTCAAATAAATAGCAATGCTTTAAAAGACTGAGTTCCTGCGAACATCTAAGTGGACGTGGTTCAAAACACATTTAGAAAGGATGTTCTGATTGCTTGTCTGTGTTTCTACTGTTTCTAAATAGAATATGTATCATAAATTGTACTTAATGATATTGACATATTGACTTAGCTGATTCCCATGAAATAATCAGTTGAGTAATAAACATTTAGAAAGTGTACATATAAGAAGTTTCTGTAATCTCTAAACATTTTTGTTACGGAGATGTTGTCACAAAGACTTCTGAAGAAGAAGTGCAAGTAAAAGTTAATATTCAAGGTATAATGCTGTTTTTTGCTAACAAAATAGTAACAGAACAGAACTAAGTTCTCATTGAGTATACTCAAAAACTTAATTTTGGCGTTATTAGAAACTTGTTCGTTAAATGGACAGTAAGCTGCCTATTGGAGTTTACTTCAAAATCTGTGAGAGTATTGTAATTTAACCGTTCAGTCTGGTTTTGAACATTTCTCACTCTGACTTACGACTGAGTTAATTGTTAACAGTTTCTTTTACACGCAAATTGTCGGATGCTTTCAGTTTCCGTGACAGCTTTCGCTTTGCAGCTGTTTTACATTGCAAATTTCAGCGTCCAATTTATTAGCAAAATTCGAGAAAACGAAATCTCTTCTTCCATCGAAAAAACAGCTTCGGGAAATGCGAAAAATTTTGACTCCGTGTAAATTTACCTCTACAGTGCTTTATTATTTGTCAGGCACCTTCCGTTATTGTACGAGACAGCTAAAAACCGAAAAATAAACGTTTCATGGATGTTTCGAATTATTAGAATATATTTGAACAAGGCAATACATTTTACTGGTAAATATTTACACTAACTGGGCTTTACATCTCGTCGAAAGCGAGGTCATTAGAGACGGTCACACACAAATTTAAACAAGGCAAGCAACTAGGAGGGAATAGACCATGGCCTATCTGAAGGAATCATCCCAGCATTCATCTAGAGTGATTTTCGGAAACCATAGAAGAAAAGAATCGGGATAGCAGCCAGGAACCGAACCTGCGTTCTCCTGAATATGAATCCAGGGTGTTACCATTTCACCAACTCGCATTGGTTTTACTGATAAAACCCGAAGAAAGTAATTTTTGTACGTTTTCGTATCAGCAATTCTTTAACAATTTTCCTTATTTAACAACCTACACACCGCACTGAAATTTTACCAAGCATTGGCCTGGAAAACTGTTGCTAAAGTATTTAACACATAGTCTTTAAATGCTTACGTTTGTTTACTACCTCGGCAGAAATTGCGTCATCATTATAAATGTTAGAGATAAAAGTTTTCGAGATGCACTTTTATGTTCCGTGAGTCTATAGTTATAGTCTTTCGTAGTAGTATTTTATCTGTGAGGCTTTTAAGGGCACAGTCTGAAATAGTCGTTTATTGGCGACTTTAGGGGCCCACAAAATTGTTTCTAATAGATGTGCTGTATTTTCAAAGACATATAGGTCTTATGTATTTTATTATATGAATATATTAAGAATAAGTTCAGCAGTTTCTCGTAAAGCAGACCACTCGTGAAGCCTTACGCCGTCGTTCACGCGAAACAGGCGAAGTATTGTTCCACAGAAAAGTCTGATTTGTTTGTCGTCATATTTTCGTCGTGTTAATTAAGTAGTTCGCTTTTAGTAGGGTTGACTATGGCCTTCCGATAGACAGTTCCTGGATGTAGCCTACTGTTCTAGTTGATCTTCTGATATACAAATGTGTCGTCTGCATCCAGAGTAGTACTTGCCATTTGTGTTGAGGCTAAAGCTATTCTTTAGATGATAAACAAGAAAGGGAAGAACAAGATTGATTCCTGGGGAACTCCTGTCTGCTTAAATGTTTCTTACCAAAGATTTTTCCCCATCAAGTTGTCATGAATAATGTGCTGTTCTTTAGAACGTTTTGTACGGTTTTCCAGTATCCGTCTGAAATAATTGGTTTTGTTAGCTTGTAGGTTAGGAATGTATGAAGAACTTTGTCGAATCCTCTTTCGAAGTTCATGAACAAAGCAGCTTTACTTTGGCCACTATTTAAACAATGCAAGACAAACTTCACTACCTGAATGATTACATGGTTGGTTTAATAAGTTGCCTAAATCCCATTTGAAAGTTGCGTAGGATTTTTCTTTCTTAGCTATTCAAATCCTATCACGAATTAATTTTTCATAAACCTTAGCCAAAGCGTTTGGTAAACAACTTTATATCAAGTGCCAAACTAGCTCTGAAATAGTTTTGACGACAATTATACACATATCGTATAGCAGCTCTACAAACATGCCTCAGGTACAATTTTAATACAGCAAATTTTTTATTACTTGGTCTCACACAAACCAAAATAGAGTTTCTTTATAACAAATCAAATACTTCGCTCACGTAACACGCACTACTTAAAAATATTTTTCCTGATTACCGTCAGCTTTACTTCAAACGGAGCCTGACAAAATGTCTTGGATTTAGTCCTCCTGCAGCTGTTTTATGTATTTGAAGCTTTGAAACGAGACCGTAATAACGCTGACTCACTCAATCTACGTACCTCATGATCAAGGTTGGTATTCTTTCCATCGACAACTTGCCTGATGAAAACTAAGTGGTGACTGTAATAATTTAAGGCCTGCAGATAGAGGTAAATACGTTTAATTCATATCTGAAATACGCCTCTAATGTCTGTACAGGATATTTGGTAGCTAAAACTATCTCTCCCAACTTAAAACACCATTGGAATTTAAAGAGTAATTTAACTAATGTTTGAACACGAAATGGTTATCAGCTTTCAGATCGGGTACCTATACGAGATAACAGATATCTAAATGTCTTCTTACCTGATATGTTTTACCTAGTTTCTTTAACGCACTGCATGCAAAGCAGGACGGTGCTCTTCACATGTGAAAACATCTCTACATTATAAGGGGGTAGACTCTAGGTGTCTCCAGTCTCCACCCAACTTATGGGGCAGCAAACCTTTTAGGCATCAGTTTGTAAGCTATATTATCAAAGTGCAAATTTTAAGGTTTATAAAATAAGAATAAATATCTTTAATCTAGGAGCGAATATATACATACTTATTCCTACGAATCAGAAAATACGTCTTTCTGAAATTTGATGGGGCAATGTACAACCTGCCTCTTTCCTATCCCCCTTCAAGTGTTAGCCGGTAGTAGGGTTGCCAACTGTCCCAGTTTGTACGGGATTTCCCATATTCTAGGGTTAAAAGAAAAATATCCCGTATGGACATTTGATGGACACCATATTTCCCTTGGTTCAAAATTTTTAGAAACAAAAATTAATAGACCGTGTCAGAATATTGAAAAAAAAATACTTGAAACAAGTAATTTGGCCAAATACGCCATTTGTATACACATGCAAATAATAATTTGCTGTCATGCCAGTATGTTCTGAAATGATGCGAATTATATGAGACACAGAATTGTTTACTTTTCAGGTGGTATTAAAATTTTGCTGTCAATAATAGTTTTCTATGACAATTTCACTAGAGGTCAAATGTTGTGAATAGTTATCAGAAATGTCCATTATAGTTAATCTGAAGAAGTTGGCAACCCTAGCCGGTAGAACCCACGAAGACAAACTTTTTCCTGCGATGTTACATTTCATAAGTGTTGAAACTAGTAGCTAGCCAAGTACAATATGCTAGCTGAAATTGTCAGTGGCATACTGTGTGCCAATTTTGCCAGAGACAATAGTGTCCACGGTAACGTATATCCAAAGTTTTTCATGAGGACAATGAGAGTATAAAATACACGTGAGGAAGGGGAGATACTCCCGGTATGTTTGCCGACCGGGGGGGTGAGAGATGATGCGGGGGTATCGCAAGCCACAATGGACGCTGATTGGCGCACATCCCTCGTGTCAATAGACACGCTAGCCTGCGGAGTGAGGAACGCCTCCACATGCACACAGCCACGCAGGGCTGCTCAGTTTTTAATTGAACGTGGATCCGGGGATGAGCGAGGCTAGCTCCAAGCCTTTCAGCGGATGGCCGACACCCGCAAATATCCCCAGCGCCTGAGAGGAGAACTAGTGAATGATGAGGGCGGAGGGTAGAAAAAAAAGAATAAAAACACCGGGTGCGAGGGCTGGAAAACACAAAACCTCGTTCGGAACAATCAGGAATCGATAAATTGTGGACGACGGCGTGCCGGAGTTGAATCGCTGGGGCGGACAATGCGGGCGCCAGAAAACGGACGTGCCCTTCCCCTCGTTCCTTTCCGCAGAACGCGAATGTACGGCGTGAAGGTTGCTAGTATCGCCCAGTGAGGAAATTATGATATGTGCGGTCAGTTTATATCTAAAACAAACTATACTGTTTTAATAACGGTTGCTATCGTATTCCCCTTTAAACCAACTTTAAGTTAATAATTTATTTATTATTTTAGGTTTTACGTGCCGTTAAGGAGGAGCGTTAGGAAATTTTATTGTATATTCAGTTTTTGAGCAGTAAAATTTTTTAAAATTTTACTATCGAAATTTTCTCTTCGACAAAGCATACGATATATTATTGGTAAACTGCTTGACATAAATAAAAACGGAATCTTTCATTAATTTGTCATGCAGAATCATTGCAAGATGATTCTTGGAAGTTAATTTATAATTCTCTTGCAATGATTCTGAGTGACGAATTAATGAAATATTCCTTACTGCTATAGCAACAGTAAGATTAACCTTTCTTAAAATAGGGTTAATTGAGGTTGCATACATGCGCCTGAAACACTTGAACGGCCCTTTAAAGCCTCCGCTCCTCCCTCTCCCACTGCCATCACTCCACTGTGCCACATTCCGTCGCTTCCCCATCATAGGGCTTCGTGTCGCGTCATCCTCCTGGGCAAGAAGATGCTTCAAAGGTGTCGATTTTCTTGTACCTTTCACGCCAACCTCTAAGCATATGGAAATCTGTAAACCGTATCGTAAGGTGGTAAAATACAACCTGGCCTCACCTGAAGAGATCCCAGAATATCGAAACACGAGAACGTCATTCTTATCATTGGACGGTCTTACGGTTTAGGATAATAATTGGGATTTACAATTGCTATATTCCCACCGTAGCGAGTGGTGTGTTGAGCAGAGCTCACACGTTCAAAAGACACACTCTTGAAAATGACAAATTCCAGCTGTTGGTCTGTTGACACATTTAGATTATATACCACCAAGAAACACAGTTTAAGCATATACTTACTGCCGCCCAGTAATAAGTCTACATTAGCGATACCATGGCCTCGGATACACTCTCCGCACAATATGCATGTATTTGCATACAATTATGACTACATACAACTTAATACATCATCTGAGTTCGTGCTCTAGCCGAGTGTCTCTTAATTTGCATTATTAAGTCCTTAGCTTCCTATTCTCGTGCAGTCATGTAATCGAGTCCCAGAGGCTACGGCATTCAGAAGGCAGTTAGAAGATCCCAGAACAAATAAAACCCCTGATAAACAATTTAAACAGTTGTGGGCAACTAAGGGGGGGGGCGACGAAGAAGAAAGGACAACAGAGAAGTTACAACACTATGGGTTTGCTCCAATCGGGAGCAAGGAAAATGGCACACCACAAGTTTACAAGTTTTCAGGAAACCCTTGTTCTAAGCTATTTGCATTCTACTTAGCAGAGACATAAAAGCTAATGTGAAAATTTTAGTGAAATGTAAAATAATTTTTGTTTACAGTTGCAGTCTTAAACAAAAAATTATACACTATATAACGATAATAATTTCGGGAATATTCGTTTGTGACGTCACTACCGACGCTTTACATATATTTATTCACGACGCTCTGGAACAAAGCCTTAATTATTTGTGTCGATTATTAATACTTAAAGTAAACAGTTGAAACGAATTACAACCTGCTGTAACTTCGTCCAAACACGGTAAAGGTAAGGTAGGTGGGCTTTACATCTTATCAACAGCGAGGTCATTAGAGCCAGTGACGCGAATTTGCGCAATGACAGGAACCAGGAAATGAATCGTACATGGCCTTTTTTTTAGGAACAACCGCAGTATTCACCAGAAGCGTTTACGGGAAACCATATAAAACTAAAATCAGGATGGCCGAAACAGGAACTGAACTCTAGCTCTCAAGGAACGCGACTTCGTTTTACTGTTGCGCCACCTCGCCCGGTAAACGGTGGTAGAGAAACCAATGACAAGTATTTTATAATTTCACGCCACAATTTCATATTTTGTTTATGAAAAGTCGTGTAAATCGGCGCATTTTTTTTAAAATGAAAATTTAATGCGGTTGTTAGAAACTAATATAAGTTAAATTTACATAATCATGTATATCCCTTGAAAGTAAAATATCTAAAAAATTTACCCTGGTAACGATATTATATTTAGATGTAAGTGTGTTGAAATTGTTTGGGTATATTTACTAAACCTATAAAATGCTATTATATCAGACAATCTCTCATAAAGGAAAAAGTTTCCAACTTAAATTTTTAAATTAAAAAAAAAATAATTGTCTACTTGAGTAGAATATCCAGATAGAAATGGAAAACAGTAATCCAATTTGGTTGTTAATACTTTCTGGATTCTACGTACAACTACTTGTTAACCGGCCCACTTAGAGTATATCTTCATGCAGTTAAGGTAGATCCGTCGGTGTTCTAGTGGTATAAAATTATAATTTTATAAATAATTGTCAGTTTTGTAGATGAAACCTGTGAATATAGTTTCCTCTTACAAAACAGTTTTAGCTCTAATAGTTTTCTTAGAACGGAGCGTCAAAGTCAAAATTTTCTTGTTACGCTGCCATGCTAACAGTGAAAACCAATTTATCTATTTAAAATAAATAATTCACTGTGAACTTACATAACATGAGCTATGCAATAAACCCTAAAAAAAAAAAAAAAAACACAACGTTATAATTTGAATTTACAAAAAAATCGCAAAGTACAGAAAAAATGGGAAATTCAAAAATGTTTTAAATACGAAAACAATAGCTGACGGGACTTTTTTTATATGTAGTCCACAGCATGTTATTTCACTGTGCATTGTTTCACTTACGTAAGTCAATTGGTTTTCATTTCTCGCATGGCAGTATAACATGTAAAATTTGACTGTGAGACACCATTATGAGAAAACTACTTGAGCTAAAACTGTTTTGTAAGAGGAAATTGCACTCACAAGTATTATCTACAAAACTATCACTACATATAAATTACAAATATATTGCATTTGAACGCTTTTAAGGTAGCCACTTGAGTGGGCGCGTTTGGTGCGTTCAAGGTATAGAAGTGCGGAAACTGTAAGGACAACACAGCAGGCCCATCACATCTTCCCCTAGCCTCTAGACCAGGGCTGACCAACCTTTTCGAAGCTATGGCCCAAAAGTCGAACCAAATCATGTGCCGGGCCGCGATAAAAACTTTCACGTCGACTATTTTTTGTAAGCAGAACACTAACGTACTGTTTTATAGTAGCATAACAGAGAATTGTCTCCACAGCACGGTCGTAGAAGAACAGGTCTGGACACTCGCCTGGATATTTGACCCCCTTGTTGTTTGGCTGTAGTTCTCCAAGTTACCGTTAATATTGTGTTTTATTGGCGCTGATGTTAGGGTGGTCGGACTAAACTCCGCCCACTTCTTTTCCGCTAAGGTAAACAATTTATCAAACGTATTTTTATCAATTTATTAAATACTTTCTTCGCTCACAAATTTAAGAAAAGGCACCAGCAATCTTTATTTACTTTATAAATTTAACAATGGAAAAAAGTGAACGGAGATTTAGTCCGACCGCCCGGAAAACAGCGCCAAAAAGCACGACATTCTCGGTAACTTGACGATCTACAACCAAACAATAAGGGGGTCGGGCAAAATACATTGTTAGATAGGCGAGTGTCCAGACCTGTTCTTCTACGACCGTGCTCCACAGTATACAGATAAGTAGCGTTGCCAAATATGAAGTCATTGTTTAAATATTTTCGTTGTCAGTGTAAGTAACTTTGAAATATTAAGCAAATGTTTCAGCTTATGGCGGGCCGTTTAAAATGCAGTGTTTGGCCCGCGGGCATATTATTGGCTGTCCCTGCTTTAGACGTAAGTATTTGAACTGGCGTACAGTCTTCCAGCCAACAACACGCCTATATGAGACATTCAAAGGTGACGCTAGCTTTTAATGACGTAAAATTAAATAAAAAGTTATACCGTACAGGGCTATACCTGAGCCAAGAATTTCGTATCTAAAAAGTCCGAAAAGTACCCATTTGGCCTTTTTCTGCCGCTAGAAAATATGCTGTAATGAGCCGTGGTAAACCTGAAATGTGTATACTCACGTATAACCTTCTTGAAATTCTATTCCCAAGCAAACATCACTCACGCGTGTCAAACAGATTCCTAATAATCTTGTAAGGCCGAAGCTCTGATCACCTCTCGGCGGCCTGGCAGGTGGCTACCTTAAGGGCGCGGTTCACCTCAGTTGTCAACGTTTTTTTATATATATATTTTCTTACTTTAGGCATAAATTGTGATTAAATCCATCTCTTATGAAATTTTTGTATCTCTCATAGCTTCTGCGTAATGAGTCGTAAATATCAAAATTTGCAATTTACGGTTTTATGTACCCCCGCTAAAACCAACTGACATGCAAAGTCGAAAAACTTCACAGTTTATAACAATGTGGTAGGCTGTGTATTGACACATATAAAAACAAAACAAATTTTTTTTATTTTTAAAAATTTTTTGAAATTTTAAAATGTTCATTTCAAAATTCACCATTTTTTATTAAATACGAATATATATATTATTTTATGTATGTCAAATCATAGCCTAGAACATTGTTATACGCCGTGAATTTTTTCGACTTGGTATGTCAGTTGGTTTTAGTGGCGTATATAAAACCGTAAAGTGCAAATTTTGAAGTTTACAACTCATTACGCAAAAACTATGAGAGATACAAAAATTTCCCAAGTGGTAGATTTAATCACAATTTATGTCTAAAATAAGAAAAAAAATATCTGGTACAAAAATAAAAAAAGACGTTGAAATCTGAGGTGAACCATGCCCTTAATAGTAGGAACCTAAAGTGGGAGTGTCCAACCCGGGACGCGTAGGTTGCATGCGGCCCATCGTGTCAAGTAATGGAGCCCGCTGAATAATGTACTGTTGACTGGGAACTTATTTACGTTTAAAATTAAATGTAATGTGCACATAAATGTTACTGAAGAATAGTAAAATATATCAAGTTAGCTGTGTGGTTATTTCATACAGTTTTTTTACACTGGAAAAAATATGCCATGGTCAGGCCAGTGGGGAAGTTCATAAGTGATGCGGCCTTTGACAATATACGTATAACAGGCTGAGTTTGAATTCGACCGACAAACTTTGTGGGACGATTCATAATGCAAAATAAGGTAGGGTTTACATTTAACAGTTTGGCCGGAAATGCATATAAAGGGCGTTACGACCACATGAAAATTGATGTGCAGAAAACCGCTGGAGGTATCGCAAAATGCATAAGGATACGTGTTGGAGGATAAAAAGACCTGTTTTCTGATTATGGGTGATCCCCAAGTCAACCTACCGACTAGCGACATTCTCCACATGTGGCACACTGAGATGATCCCACCGGGCATCGAACCCGCATCGCCTACGATGAAGTAAAGAGATATGGCCGCCTGACCACCGCCACCACTGTAGTAGCAGTGCCTGATCAGTTGCATAACTACAGAGGCGTTGGGGAACGCCACTCCGATCTACCAGCAAATACGTCGGTCATTGTTTTAGGGAAACGGTTGGTCGGAGGATGTTTTACCAAAGCGACCTTTTTTGTTGTTTAACACATGTTCTTTCTTAAACAGGTATCAAACCACGAGACAACGTTTCAGGTACTAAATGCCATACAATCGCAATCTCGCATACCCCATTTTCCTATAAGGGGGTTGATTCGTACCAATTTCATGTCGTCAGTAAAACAGGTCTTTGTATCCTCCAACACGTATCCATATGTTTTATGCGATACCTCCAGTGGTTTTCGATGGGTTCATTAAAATTTATTCTGCTCATCTATTTTCATGTGGTCGTAATGCCTTTATATGCTTTTCCTGCCAAACTGTTTAATGTAAACTCTAACTTATTTTGCATAATGAATCGCCCCACAAAGTTTGTCGGTCGAATTCAAACTCATCCTGTATGTGTTTATGGGTATGTAACAGTGCTGGAAAGCTGTCTTTTGTTACCACTTCAGTTTCACACGAGTTTCGAGGTTAGTTTGATCTACGATGGTCATCTCTTCCAACAAACAAAACAGGGACACGGGATGGGACCGCGGCGGCCGAGTGGTCAGAGTAGTCACCTTCCAGCAAGGCGATCTGGGTTCGGTCCTCGGATTTTCGCTTGTGGGAACCGTGCAGGACGATGTCGCTGGCCGGAGGGTTTTCTCTGCGATCTTCGTTTCCCCGCCCCTCTCATTCCGGCGTTTCACCGTCGTAGCGTCTCATTTCATGTCATTCAGGGTACGCAGATTGCCTACGGGCTCCCAATCTGAATTCGGGGTGCGATACCCTAGCCCACGGGTAGCCTCATCATATGATATTTATTATTTATTTTAGGAATACGGGACACACTTTTGGCTGTGTAGTGGTCAGATAATTTGCCTCCTACCAGGCATATTCGGGTTCCATTTTCGGTGCAGTCGATCCCGATCTTCCGCATGTAGAAAGCGTGGAGGACATTGAAGTTGGTCGGTGGGTTTTTACGGGGTAGTCTCGTCGCTTCTCCATCGTAGGGCCACAATTACATAGGGCATCCAGTCAGAAGTCTACCCTCTTGTTTCGATACCCTTCCCTCTAGCACCGTCCACGTACGATGATATTATTATTACTATTACCTAAAAATTTATTTGCAATTAATTGTTTGTTAAACCACCCAGATATAATTATATTTAATAACGTATAACAGTATTTGCACGTGATAATAATTTTGGAAAACACTTATGTTAGACTTATGAGACATTACATTAAGGGTGAATGAAAGTGATCAACATTCGCTAATATTTTCTGTCAAAATAGCTTCTTATTGTATAGGCTACAAATCTTAGCATTAATACCGATGCGAAATCCATTAAAACACTGATTTTATAATTGTTTTAATCACTTCATTTCATGCTTTAACATAAGATTTAACTAACGTCAGACAGCGAATTTAACTCAAATTTAAACATTTCAGTTGTAGAACTACATCTGCACCATAAAAATTATTCCCAGTGAAATTCACCTTTTTCCTCAGTCCTACGCAGTTTGCTGAAATTTATGTAGTAAATTTACTGACGATAAGTAAATATCATTTATTCTAATTATAAATAATAATTAATACTGAATAATACAAATATTATATAATACAATAGTCACTGTTTTTTCTTTGTAAAGCTTGCGGCCTTACCTTTTTTACTACAAAATAGAATTTTGCATAAAAATACTAGAAGTGAAACAGCTGTGAGAACAGTAAGCAATATGACGGCTACGACATCCAGCAGCAGGTACTGATACCATGCCAGGTCCATAGCGGCAGATCTCAAGTGCGGTGCTCCGTTATGTCTCACAACATACTCCGTCCAATACACAGCTCGTTCCATCGGTGTATGAGGCTGGTCATGAAATATTCTTGAAGCAGCCTTCGCCTTCTCAGAGTATCTAGAAAGATGAAGAAGTGTTACTCCACGATAATGGTTATCACAGAAAAATTGTGTGCTATAATTTAGACAAAGAAATGGTTTTATATTAATTATTAATACATTACTCAGATGATATTTGTGATGGTATTGTGTAAATCTTCTTTGGAGCATACGTGGCGTTATGCGTGCATCTTAAGAGATATTGGCTTAATCCATAGAAACAACTGTGGACTGTGACATAAATATACTAGTCAGTGAGTTCTGTGCTTCTAGGTTGTAACCACGTCGTTGTCGCAATTCTTCTCGATGTTTTGTAACCACAGAAGCTGTCTGATAAGATATAATGTTACTGCTGATTAACTTCGCCCTGAAGATGTACGTTGCAATGTCTGCCGAAGTATCGGCAAGAAATGCGAAAACGACTTGGCTAAAACCCAGAGGCCTAGACAACTTATTGACAACGGCCGTGAAAGCCTGCAGACTTTAACAATAGCCATTGACTGACAACCTGCTAATATTAACATACTTTGATATTTTGTAGAATTTGTGTATTTAGATCTAAATAGTTACAGTAAAGGGCGAAAATAACATACGTTGGACGAAGTACATTTAATAATTGGTACATAGAACAAGAGATGTTATGGAAATGTATGATGAAAACAATAGGCACTTAACAGAAAACACACAACAAAGGTTACTTTGAAACATTAAAGTTGAAGCAACAATGGAAGCTTTATTAACAAAGAGGACGTTTAGTTATTGTTCACTTGTCATACATTCTTCTGCCGCCTTATCGGGTAACGGCATCCAGAGAAAAGACACTGGAAGATACTGAAGCTTCAGGCAACTCTCAAACTTAATTTGAACGTGGAGAAGGTAATTTTGGTGGTCATGTACTGCATATCTATAGACACAACGGTATTACATTGGCCAAAAATATGAATTTTGAAAGAGAGAGATTGACAAGAGACGTTTTATAAATGGCCTACTCACATATTAGGTTTGCACATATCAGTTAATTTTAATTAATAGTAGATTGTTCTGTATAATAATGGTATGCATGTCAAGTATTAATCTGAACTCCAGCACAGCTAAGTCTAAGGTACACAATTTTCTCCTAGACTCGCACGGATGCTGCAGCGGCGTAGTAAAGACGCATCAGAGGAAAATACTTCTAGAGGGAATATGGTTAATATAGTAGCAATAAATTTTTTTAATGTATGCATGGTATAGCACTTTGTACATAACTTTTTACATACCTGATTTAAATGACTTTACAGGTGAGATTTTTTTCAGTTTGAATGCCTAAAAATTTAACTCTGCCCTTTATCTCTAGTCTGGTGTTACCAATACCTACTTTATCATATTTATTTATTTTTCTATTTAAACATGATAACTTTAATCCCAGAATACTGAATGTTTCTGTATTTAGTGAGAGTTTCTTTTTGTACGATGAGACGTATTCCTCAATAATTGTACTACTGCTATTTTGTATTTATTAAATTGTATTATATTCAGATATCAATATATTGGTGGTATCAGGAAAACATTATTATAATGCCTTTCGTTACTGAAAGGTCATTAACAAAGTACCTAAGTTAAAGGACGTTCGCGTAGCAAAAATTCGTAATTTTATATTTGCAACGCATAATGTTCGTTTTTATAGACGTTAGTTGTGAAAACATTTTCCTATTGTAAAAAAGTTTTAGCTCTTATAGTCTTTCCATAGCAGCACGTCAAAGTAAAAATTTTCATGTTACGGTAACATAGAGATAACAAGAACTACCATTTTCCACTGAAATAATATACTATGGGACACATGCTAAAAGATTTAAAAGCACACAATGAAATTCCATTAGACATTTTTTTTAATCTCAAAAAACGATGATAATTTACGTCATTTATGGCAACAAAAGGACTTTGCCGTGTGTTTTAAATAATTTAGAATATGGTCCATAATATCTAATTTCAGTGTAAATTATTTCATTAAAGTAAATCACTTGGTTTTCCATATTCCTATGTTCCCGTAACGTGCAAATTCTGACTTTGACATGCCACTATGAGAAAACTATGAGGGAGCTAAAAAAGTGTTCATAAAACGAACACTTTGTCGTACAAATATGAAACGTTTAATTTTTGCCACGTAAACATTCTTAAGCCTTGATGAAATCGTACTGCGTTAGGATTGGAATTTTTTCTCATTTTCGTAACCATAACTCTGATAAGGTGTTATTTTTTATATTATTTTTTTCGGTAGATGGTGGTGAACTAACCTTGCGTTTTCTAGGACTTCCTTCAGTGCCCATTCGACAGATTTTTAATATTCTTTACAATAACTTATTTATTACAAAGACAGGTAGAAGTTTAAGCCTCTGATAAGGTTTTATTTTTATATTCTTTTTTACGGTAGGTGGTGGTGAACTAACCTTGGGTTTTCTAGGACTTCCTTCAGCGCCCATTCGACGGATGTATCAGAGATGTTTGCCAGATCAAGGAGAATGCCGTAACCATGACTTTCTGAGCTTCTCATGTTGAGTCTCTGGTCTCCAAGAACAGGTATTCAAATTATAGGCACTCCATGACTTAGTGCTTCCTGACTACTAAGGATTCCTCCATGAGTAATGAAAAGTTTCACGTTTGGATGAGCTGAAACAATAATATTTCCTTAGAAACGTCCTGATTTGTCAGTTCTATGTGTCTACATACACAAACTTGCATTTGATGTTACAAACCACACACACTATTACTTCAACCTGATCAAGACCTTGTCTTGTTACGATTGAGGTCGACTCTTGGCTAGGCAGTCACCTTTTGGGTCTCTATAATTCGCATATAACTCCCGAATATTAATTACAGGGGCTATTGAAATTCTTAAACTCCCAGCGTTCTTTCGTAGAAAACATGCAGATAGCCTATTTCGAAATGTGCACACACAGCCTTTCACCTCAAAATGCCTCGCAGTACAAAGGCCCTTCATTGGAAAACAAATTCACACATTGTCAAACAACCTCCATCAAATTTTTACCGTGACCACAATGCAAACCGACATATTGAATTCACCCGGCGTTCACTAAACCCATATACCCCTATCATGATACTGTATGGTATGGTATGATTTATCATTAGTAATCACGTGTCTCATGTTGTTCACATTCCAGAAATATATGCTATTTCACTTTTAAAATTTAATTCTAATGTCCAGAAACGGCCTTATAATAAGCACACCACCCAAATCATGGCATAACTGGAGATGAAAATGTTAGTGGCAAAGTATTGTACGATGACATTTTACGTACACCATGTGGCAACATAGCACGGAGTAAGTTCCCTCTTGCGTTACATAGATTCTTACTACCATTGTTTTTACCATCATATTATGGGTTCGTGTTCAAACCCCAGGCAGTCCAAACATTGATTCTTCGTTTACTCAACGTAACATACATAAAATACCTGGATATATAGTGCAAGAGGGGACTTTCTCCATGCAGTGTTGACACGTTAGACGCGGAAAATGTTGCACAATATATTACCACTAACATTGTCGTCTCCAATTTAGCCCAGGATTCAGGTGGGGTGATGTTTATTCCGTCGTTTCTGGACATCCTATACATGAGCTTCTCACGACTCCCAGCACACAGTTACAATGCTAGCTGTTCAATTACTGGCACTGCAGGATTCACTTGTGAGGCTATCACAAGGTGACGTGGTAACATACAATGTCTCCGTGTCACCGTATTTAATATTATACCGTCTCTGTCGATCAACACATGTGGTGTATACGACATTGATTATATTTTCATTGCCTTTCTCGTTAATTGCCACTCCATAATCAATAAAATGTCAAAAATAACTAGCTTTTGACATAGCACCAATTACAATTCTTGTTTTTGAAGTCGCCAATGTGTTAAGCACTGCTTAACTTACTCCTTAATTGAATAGCCTTATCCTCCACCTGTTATAAGATTTTAACATAAAATTTGAGCGAACACTTCAGGCACGGTACAGCAAAAGATATGCAGGTAATTTCTCAAGCAAGAGAATATGTAACTATAGATTTAGAAAATGGTTAAAAAAGAATAGTCATGGCATTAATACAATCATGAAAGCACTTATTACATTTTTCTTGAAGGAGTTTCAAAGTATTCAAGACAAAATTCAGGACCTGGTTGAACTATCGACTTAAGTCAGAACATTATATTTTGATAATTTATGATTTCATTTCAGGCCTAAAATCTTTAGTCACTGGTTGTTGTACTTGCCTGTACCTGCGTCAATTACAGTCTGATGGAAACCAGATTAGGCAAGTACAAGATTTCGTAAAGATAAGTTCTACTCATCGATGAAGCATCTTCTACTAGACGCGGTGTCTTTAACATCCACAACGAGTGGGCGTGGGCTCAATCATCCTACATGCATCAGAGGAATCACACTTAAAACGCTGTTTTCTGTGAATTTTTGGGCGGGGCTCACCGATGGGACACTAATTCGACCACACTTTATTCCCGCACGTTTCTCTGGATCTGCATATCGACACTTCTTGGAACAAGACCTGCTACAACTACTTAAAGATTTGCCGCTGAATGTAAGAGTCACATGTGATACATGCACGATGGTGTACCGCCTCGTTTTAGTCGCACAGCAAGGCAATGCTTGGGTTTGCTGTGTCCTGTGTAACGTAGTGGCCTTAACCCAGTCGACTTCTTTTATGGTGTCGATTTGTTTACGCGATTGAAGTGGACAATGTAGACAAAGTCTCGTGACGTATTCAAGACGCATGTAGCTCTATAAAGGCTAATCCTGGCCTGGTATGTTACAGTATGTGCACCTGCCTTACGAGCGTCGTATTCGAGCTGTTTGGAGATGCGTGGTGCGCATTTAGAGCATATGCTGCAAAACTACGCAATATAGTTATATTCAAAATAAATAACTAATAAGCTATAGAAAACTATTTTTTTTTCAAGTAATGCATTTCACCATTTCCTAACGAGTAATAAAAATCTGAGTCTTACAGTGTACGTCATGCACAACACTGTTGTCGTCTGCCTACCTCCCAGGCCACCACAATACCTCTTCCCAACTGAACATATGAACTCTGAGGAAACTGTTGACATTAGCAGTTTATCACAAGGTGACCTTTTTTATTAATGTTTACATGCTGATCACCCACATGTCCAGTCACTTCAAGTCAAGGGTTACAAAGTGCTAAGAATAAAGGGATTGTCAACCCATAGTTAAAGTATGAAAGGATGTTCTTTTCCTAACAGAATTTTTGCTGATGTCTATACCTACACCAGTTGCCTGTATACGAAATTTAGTTACTCAAATGACTGAAATTATCGTTGTTCAGTTACAAATTTCACACCTTTACCCTTGAGGGCGTATAACTCCGTCGTACGTCACAATAGGCCTAATGTTGTATTATTGTTTCCCTATTGATTTGATCTCAGGAATTCACTCTAGCTGGGTTATCACGTCATAACAACTGACCCTGTGTGTATATATGTATGTGTGTGTTCGTGTGTGTGTGTGTGTGTCTCAGACACCAAACTACATCTTAAGGTACACATTGATATTCTTAGAGGTTTTCATGACGGTGAGGCGAACTATTTAACGAACATATTTTTCTCCTCATCGAAGACAAATTTATATAGTAATGCAGTTCAACCACCACGTGAACCTCGAAGTAAATTAATAGTTTTAGTCCAACACTGATAACTTCAAATGACGTTTGTGGGAAAGCTTAAAGGTACGTGGAACCTGAATCAACAACAAGGTAGGTCTAAACGATAGAGTTACAAATCACGAACTACTGGACCAACAAACAACGTTGTATAGTACTTTTATTTTGACTGCTGGCTTGAGATAGACACAACTCGTAACAATGCGGTCTCATTAAGGAATATGGTCAAAACGGTAAATTAACAATGAATTGCAGGTAAACAAAAAGTAAAAGTGTGACTTCCAAACCGAAAAGAGACTACGGGAAGTTGACAACAAACTATATAAGAACCAGTACTTAAGCTTATCTTTCGTTGCCAACTTCAACCTGCCTCTGTGTTGGAGGCAAAGTTAACACACCACACAGTATGAGAGGACTAGACCCTACCCATTTTACGAAGGCAGATCGTGTCTGATAGCCTGTTCGAGTGTTCGTAATTAAAGAAGGCTGGTTTGCTGGCTAACATCAAATAACCGCTGTTGATCAAGTCGTACGTTTTCGCTCCAAAATTAAATTGTTAAATTATCGACCGTGTACGCGTTAAAGGATTGTATTATTTGTATGACACTGACATTAGCTAGTGAAAATACAAAGTATGTTTCTGTCAGTTTAGTTGAACATATTTATAGCTGAATAGCGTCCATTTTCTGATGCTGACGTATTGCAATGTGGTCGCAATGGTCTTTGCTAGAGACATGAAGTTTTTGCGAAAATAATTTAGCCTCACTGTGTTTCAATGACTCACGTACACATCTGCAGTTCGATTTAATGGTCAGTGAATGGATGTTTCAGCTCCCACATGTCTTAGAGTTATAACTGTAAATCACAGACGTGTGGTGTCGTAGAAACCTTATTGTGATTGGTACAGTCAAATGAGAGACGTCACATCACATAAACACGCTGCTAATAACCATGAAGCACGTGCACGTGAATCATTGAAACACAGTAAAACAACATTTTTTTCGCGAAATTTTCGTGGCCCTAGTCTTTGGCAAAAATAATTTTTGCTACTACATTGCAATGGATAAAGTAGACATGCCTCGATCTTCGTAGCAGTAGAAATGCGCACTGTCCTATGATATGCGACACCGCATTAGCATCACGGCATAGACATGCAGCGGCGGACAGTTAAAAATACACACATTTGTATTCTAATAATTAATATGAACATATGAATACCTAAAATATCGTTCTGTGGAAGCCACTTTCCGATCAGCACATTGGCAGGCTTTCCTGGCAGATCGTCCGATTCAAATTTCCAAAGAACCTTTTGCTTCATATTTGAAAATACTTTTATGAACGTTTGTCGGAGCCGAAGCGGAAAGTCAGCACTCTTTATGTTAGAACCCATGCTAAAATATATTGCACCTTCCGTAGCGCTGTCCAAATATTTTTGAAGGTCCTGGAACATAAACAAACAGAAAAATGTTAACAAACGTAAGCAAAAATCTTGTTAAACAGTACAAGTACAACATGCATTGACAATGTATTAACATTTCTCAGATCCAATAATGAAGTGCAAAATGTATCTGGCAGCATTAGAAAATTCTTTATTTCAGTTATTGGATGTCACATTTTGCGGCGAAAAAATCATGGTAAATGTTCTCGATTGACGATCATACAGATTTATTATTAATTTTATAATATCAAATTTAAACGTTTTCAGTCACACAAATTGGGGGCAGGTTGAATGGATCAGGCGTAAAATTACCTGGATATTTTTCTTTTATAATTTTCACTGGCACGAATTGTCAGATTCTTAACAAATAAATAAACTAACGTACGTTTAATTACGAAAGCTTAAGAAAATTTAAAACAATTTTTAATTGTTAATATGTAATTTAAGTTACGAATATGTAATTACGATGTGACATAATATTGTTTAATGAAGTGTTTTGTAACATGTGATTTAATACATAGCTGCATGAAACTGTACAGTGGAAGCAGAGCGGGGAATCCCCAGTTTTTTTTTATTTCAGCGGAATTTTCGTTGTACAATTTTTAAACAGTGCAAACATTTAATTTGCAGATCTCGCCCGTCGACAGGTCTATCTATATATGACAAGACTCATGTGAAGATGATCGAATACTATCGCGAACGTTTCTCATCCTTAATAAATTGCAGTTACTGTTTTTTTTTTTTTTGTATTTGGCATTCGCAGCAGCACGATATGTGGCTTATGTGAGATTCTTACCCAAGGACTCTTGACATGCAGTTTATGACTCGAGGATCTCGACTACATAGGCAGTGCAAAGTTAATGTGTAAGTACATATTTCCGATTCATTCAACATTTTTGAATGTAATATAATAACACCAAAAATCCCATGGTTAGAAATAGTTTATATATTATAACCGTATCACTATATTTTTAAAAAATAATTGGCAGTAATATAGGCTATAACGACGTATTGTTAAAAATATTTCGGTATGATCAAAACACTACTGCCATATACTCAGAGGCAGCACAATATGCTGTTTCAGTAACCCGTACACTTGCCTCACCAAAAAAAGCTTTAAACCTTCAGCAAGATTTATCTCAAGCCGGGTTTGTGTAGGTGTCTGTGTTTCCTTGCCGGTCTGTTGTATGTCACAACTTGTAACTAGCTATGGGGCATTAAGGCCATGGTCTTCCATTTATTTCAAACAATTGCATATAACTCAAATATTTTTTAACCAAGTTCTTCGAAAAAATTTGAGTCTGCTTACAGTCATACGATACACAATTTTGACAGGGCGCTTTTTTTTTTTTTTTTTTTTTTTTTTTTTTTTTTTTTTTTTTTTTTTTTTTTTTTTTTTTTTTTTTTTTTTTTTTTTTTTTTTTTTTTTTTTTTTTTTTTTTTTTTTTTTTTTTTTTTTTTTTTTT
>PNEQ01006175.1:0-33145 GCA_003012365.1 Medauroidea extradentata
AGGTCGAGTTCGTCATATGTTCTTTCACTAATGTTGTATTCAAATACGAAAATACACGGAACTACGTACAATAAATCGCTACCAACCATACAAGCAGTAAAGTAACTCTTGTTAGTGGTGATGTATATGCAGTAACGGCTAGTGATTTTTTTCAAAGGTTAAATCTTTAGTGCTCACTTTATTCCGAATGGCCTATACCTGCGCTACAAAAACGTAGCAGCGATTTACGACAGTTATCTTTTTGACCCAACTATTACACGCACATTGTATTTGTATATCTACGAAAAGAACGCACACTTCAAACTATGTCACAATAATTTGAAAAATTGGTCACGTTTATTAGAAAGAAATAATTTTTTCGGGTCCCTAAAATAATCTAGATTGCCGTATCTGGAAAAATAGCAACCGTATTCGAAAAGCACAGTAATTTAAATGAGCATTACACTTTGAACTATACTGCCGGTAAATAAAATAGTAATTTACTGCTTAAAATTTTGTAGAAAATGGAATGGAATGATAGTTAGCATGACGCGCCAGCTAAATAGATTGCGCGGAGAGGCGATCATGCATTGCGTACTTCGATGATCATCAACCTTACCAATCAATAGATTTTCTGCCTCGCAGCCTATCTAGTGAGGACACTTAACGTCAACAGCACAGTGAATGTTAACCTCGGGGCTGTCGTAACTCGCGCGGGTACCGGAGAAAGCGTCGCTACGCCACAGAATATTTGAACCATATTATTAGAGGTTCGTCAATTACGCGGGTTCATCTGGCAGTAGCCTAGATTGCTCAGTCCTGTACACGCTCGGGACACAGTCGATTATTCATTGGCTTACAACATTACAATCTATAGCTCTATGAATCATTTCCTTATTTACTACTGGCTTGCAGTAGTCAAATGCGTTTCGTGACAGCCGCCAGCTAATCACACACGTGATTATGAAGTATATGTATATTTTGGCGCTCAACCTGACCTGGAATGTATTTGCGAAATTGACGTACCTCTACATATTATTCATAAAGGAACCAAGCACGGTATTTTGTTGTTCTGAAATTAGTAGCAAATACATTAATTTAAAACCTAAATACATTTATAACTTACATGTCTTTGTACGGAATCATGTTCTGCAATGTTGTCATGCACGCAATTGTAATTTAATGCAGGTGTTTATGATTGAACCTAGATTTTCTCAGTTGCATCACAATGGCGCTTGGTTCTTTTATGCATAAAATGGTCCGTTTAGGAATATAGAAGTAAAATAGACGGTAGGACGGCAAACTCAAGTCACACACGCCAGCTAAATGACGGAAACGCCTACCGCCAATCAGTGTAGGACGGCTATTCTATTAGATGGCAGCCAGGCCAATAGAAAACCTGTAGGCACGGGTTTCGTATCAGCAGCCTCAGCCAGCTACAAGAAGCAGAAAAGTTTATACGTATCAAATAAGCCTCCACGTCGTTTCACATCTTTTAGTCTGTGGCTACGTCGCGCGTAAGTACTCTTCTGTAAGTTGGCAATTTTTATAGACATCAAGCTGAGAACAATAATTTGTTTTAAAAATTTGTGTGTGTATATATATATATATATATATATATATATATATATATATATATATATATATATAAGCGACCCGGGTAGCACTAATTATCTAAAGCCAAGGATTGAAGTCTATGCATGACATGCCGCACACTTCCAAGTCTTAGACCTACTTAACGAATTAAAGTAATATTAATTATGATCTATTTGTAGGGAAAATGACACACAACATTGGCAAAAATAAAAAAATCTGTAGATCTGATCGTTATCATACGTCACAGGATCAGCCGCTGGGCAAATCTGAAGATTGCCTGAAAATTTCATCAAAATCGCTGTAGCCATTTTGGAGTCCATAGGGATTATACATACTTTTTTTTAGTACACACACCGATTTATAAATAAGTTAAGAAATAAATACATATAGTGTGACCTTGGACATTAACTTTTGTGTACGTAACAGTCTATACACTTTGACTGTTGTAGGGTGCGTGTTTACATTACAAAGTGGCTGGGAAATTGAATCACCTAAAAGGAGGGGAAAACAACAACTAGTGTTTTTAAAGTGCTGACTTTATCCTGAACCAACTATATATAGCGTCGCACACAGCACAGGGTCTTGACCTATTGTGACGGTGGTAGCTCCTCATCTTGGATGGAGCTCTAATGCTGGGGCCGTTTTCTGCGCGCCGCACTTCCCCTTTTGTGGAGATTTTTTACGACTGGGCGCAGAATTGAGGGTTGGAGGGTGTATCAGAGCCGCAAGATTGGTGTTCGTAAAAGGGGTGGCTCGGGGGTTTTTGGTGGGGGTGGAAGGTTGTATCAGTTTCCTACCTCCCCTCTTTATCTTTTACGGCGGCGTCCTGCGATGCCGTTCTGTCGGTTAGACCGCTCCGCCTCAGCTCCATCTTGCGAAATATTGTAGTATATGACAACGGCAGCAACATTGAAAAAAAAAAAAAAAAATCATATTTCCCAGCCGGGGATCTTACAAAGGTAATTTTTGTATTCGTAACGGTAACACGTCGGATTCGCAATAGGGAAGATCCAAGTTTGATTCACGTCACCGAACATCCCGATTAGGTATTACATGGTTTCCCGAAATCGCTCCAGGCGAATACTGGGATGTTTCCTCAACATAGAGCATGGCCGATTACTTTTCCAGTTCCTATCCTATTGCAAATTTGAATGTTATATTCTATGCTGAAATGACCTCGTTAGTGACGAGATAAAAGGTCTAATAAAAATATAGTTTTTTTTGCAGCTACCCGTAAGACTTAGTTTTTATACTTCTGTTCATTATGTGGCTTTCACGAAAATTTAATGAGGTTAAGGTCGCTCATTAGCATAGAGACCTGACAAGGTCAATTATTAAGTAAGTAATTAAAATGTTATTATTTGTAACTCAATACCCGTTGAACCGACGTATATGTGCAGCCCTGTGACTGTTTTGTTTTGACTTGGTGCGACCCACATTGCAATAGCATGTTTAAGGGTATTTTTAAAATACCTTTAAAATTTGTCCGAATTGGTATTTTAATTATTAAAAACATTCGAAATCGTCATCCCTAGATTTGTTTGAATATTTTTATTCTTATAGCAACATGCTCCTCTTCACAATGTAGAAACTGATTTTCGTCTGAAAGCAACATCACTAACAATGGCTGAGCACATCCGAATAGAATGTACATAAAACCCTATCTATGCTAACATCACGACACTCAAGTAGGCGACGCCCTTCAGGACGTCGCCTGCCATGACCTTCAAACACGTTGTAATGTGCGCGGAAGTAGGCTACGTATTTTTACAAAACTATTCCACATTTTCACATTGTGTCAATGTACGAAAACAAAAACAATTCGGACAAGTACGAAATGTCATCGTTAAAACACGATGCTCACTAACAGGAACATGAATTTTTGGTGAAAATATTTTTTGCCCTACTTTGTTTCAGTGCTTTACTTGCTCACCTGCAGTTCAACTTTAAGGTTATTGATAGAGTGTTTTTGTGCAGAGTCGTTATTCATTAGACTGTGCCAATCAGTACGCGGATAACTGCCACACACCACGTCTGTGATTTACGGGTTTAACCTCCACACGCTGGGTGTTACGGCATCCAATCACTGACCACATAACAGAGATGCAGGTGCGTACGTAAGGCATTGAAACAAAGTGATGCAAAAATATTTTCGTGAAATTTCCTATCTCTACTCATTAGAAACACTGTTTCGAAGCCCTACAACAGACTGCATTATTTCAAAATGTACTAACCGGATGTAGGTGAAACTCAGATAGATACGTTCACTGAACATACTACAGACTTTCCACCAATAAATGTATATGGTCACCATCTAAAGTTTCATAATGAAAATATATCGGAGGAAATATTTGATGCGCGCTTCAATGTCACCCTTATAATCGCTTGTGAGCCTCTTACGCCCAAAACCTCTCAAGGCAGGCGGCAGACTTTATTACCTGAATTATATATTCCAGTGTTGTGTTTATTCTCTAGCCTCTAGCATTTACCCATTGGCTTCTTGGTAGTGATGGCTTAGTTATCACGACATTCGCCTCCTACCAAGGCAACCCAGATTTTACACAAGGCGAGAGCTCTTAAAATTTTTTCATTTTGCAATTGGGAAACGTGCAGTGTTAAAAACTATTTGTAAACTTATAATAAGGTACCCGGGCCGAATATGGCCCAGTTGAAGATATGGCCTAATAGTCGCCATTATGTGGTAATGCCGAGATCGATGAGGGATCGATACACACTCCAGTATGAACATACATCATTCATAAATATCTATCTTACATCTACTATGTGTTATATTAGTAACATAATTAATGACTTAGGTACACATGATTTGTGAACCTTAAGCGGGTCATATTCGGTATAGGCATCTTATTCATGTATAATATTGTTAAGAAAGTGCGTACACGGAAAAATTGTTTCTCACACATCAATGGTATTGTTCCTGTACATTTTTTTAGGAAATATTCAGCTGTATACTGGTATTACAAGAACTGTATAATAACAAAGCTCAACATTTGCACTATTTACAATCTGAAGTATAGCAAATGTCACATATTGTGTATTGGTTACTAACAGACCTACGATTTTGGTGCTAAAAAATATCGCACCATTTGTTTTCAGGGTCTTATGAGAACCACTTCATGGTTAGGGACCCCTGTTTTTTCGTGAAAAGAGTTTTGCCTCAGTTTGTTTCAGTGGCTTACATGCACATCTGCAATTCTGCTTCATGTTTAATTGCAGAATGGGTTAGTGTATAATTTGACTGAGCCAATTACAGTAACGTTCCTACAACAATACTCGTCTGTGATTTGCCGGTAGAATTCCAAGGGGCGTGAGAGTCAAAATATACCATCACTGACCACGAAGCAGAACTGTGGATGTGCACGTAAGGCAACGAAACAAAGTGAGGCAAAGTTCTTTTCGCTAAAAACAAGGGTCGCTAGCCGTGGTCAGTAATTTGATCTTTTGCCTCTCACTTGTCTTGGGCTTCTACTGACGAATCATAGACGTATGGTGTAACAGCAGCCGTATTCTGATTGGTGCAGTCAAAAGAGAGACATGTCTGTGCAAAGATAGACGGCCAATAACCACGAAGCTGAGATGCCGATTTCCTCATAACTAGGGCCACGATTTTGTCGCGAAAAGATTTTTGCCCCACTTTGTTTCAGTGACTCACGTGCACATCGGCAGTTCTGTTTCAAGGTTATTGGCAGCGTGTCTATGTTCAGACACGTTTCTCATTTGACTGCACCAATCAGAATAAGATTATTGTGAGTCTGTACGTCCATAATTTGACAAAGCCAGTGAGAGTAAAATAATCCAATCATAGACGATATACCAGAGTTGCAGGTGTGCACATGACGCATCGAAACCAAATGTTGCAAAAATCTTTTCGCCATAAAATCGTGGCTCTACTCATAACACATTAAAAGAAAATGACGCAAAAATATATTTACGCGACAGACTCGTGGTTCTAGTTATTAACTTTGAATACAATTTAGGAAATTTTTTACAGTGTTGCGGACGTTGCTGCTACTGGGCGGATTAACTCAGGGTGCTCCTGTTCTTGCGACATCGTAGTCCGTCACTGCTTCATACACTATCAATAGTTATTTATAAAATTACAACACCGATGCATAGGAGAGTTAAAAATTGTAAGTAAGAAAGAATAGTTTCCCATACATGAACGGTAGCGTTACTATATATTTTCAGGAAGCAGTCAAATGTATACTGATGTTATAAGATTTGTATAGTAACAATGCTAACAATTTTCCAGGTTACAGCCTGAAGTATGGCAAGTACCACATATTTTGTATAGGCAAAAAAATTACCGCGCAAATTAAGAAGTTTCTTTTACAGTGATTCTTACGTCTGGTCAATCTCACGGCACCGTTAAGGCCACGCCCGGTAATTTTACAGTGATTTTGAAAATAATTGTTTTAAAGCAACATAATTTTCATATTGAATATATCCTAAATTATTTTGTCACAAATGTATTATAGTTTGTACCTAATTTTTTTTTGGTAGCAATAAACCTCATAGTTTTTAGATTTTTGCACCCAAAGTATTACTAGCATTTTATAATAAAAATAACTCAAAATCATGGGGAAGAAAAAAAATATATATTTTTTTTTGCAAATGAACGGAACATTATTTTGCAAAACACATACATAAAATTGTGCATCGTATGACTGCTGTTAGTCTTAAGCAATTTCAAAGCATTCCGTTAAAATATTTTAATGTTTTGAACTAATTAAAAAACAAAAATCAAAAAACACTCCTTCGTGGCTTACACTTGCCGCATGCCGAGGCCGCCGAGTTGCACGCAGAACTACGGAGTACGGAAGTCGACTCGCGTGTCTGAGTCATGTCTGCCTACGAACAGTATTCAGAAAACGTATCACGGGTGTACACCAATGCCTTGCAGGTTCTTTATTTATTTTTTAAGTATAATTTTTCGCTGCCGAAAATAGAGAAGATTAGTGTTTCTGCGGTCTTTTTTTTTTAGGAATGACAATCTTCGTGCAAATTCTTAAAACTTGATAGGTAGGCCCACTGATTGTTCGTGAAAAATTTTTTTGCACCAATTCGTTTTTGTGCTTTACGTCCACAACTGTTTCATGGTCAGTGAGTGTAATTTTTTACCTCGCGGCTAGAGCCCTTGATTTTTGGTGAAAATAATCTGTAACAATTTGTTTCAATGCTTTATGTACACACATTCAACTCTGCTTCATGGTCAGCGATTTGCTATTTTTAACCCTCATCGTCTCGTGGATCTACTCGCAAATCACAGACGTGTAGTGTCGCAATACCTTGTTCCTGTTGGCACAGTCAAATGAGCCACGTCTGTGTAATAATTAGAGATGTTTAGAGGTACGTCAATTTCGCAAATACATTCCAGGTCAGGTTGAACGCCAAAAATATATACTTCATAATCACGTGTGTGATTAGCTGGCGACTGTCACGAAACACATTTGACTACTGCAAGCCAGTAGTAAATAAGGAAATGATTCATAGAGCTATAGCTTGTAATGTTAAGCGAATGAATAATCGACTGTGTCCAGAGCGTGTACAGGACTGAGCAATCTAGGCTACTGCCAGATGAATCCGCGAAATTGACGTACCTCTAGAGATGATGGTAGGCTATATCGCGAAATTTTTTTTTTTGTTTCAACATACCCTTGAAAATACCGTGGTTTCTTGCAACATGTATGATTGGGTGATATATGTCTGACACAACATAGCTGTCTGCAGACCAATAGTAGGCATCACATTTTCGTATTAGGGACCCCTGTTTTTCGCGAAAAGTATTTTGCCCCACTTTGTTTCAGTACCTTACGTGCACATATGCAGATGTGCTTTATGGTTATTGGCAACGTCTCTATGTGAAGTAACGTCTCTCATTTGACTGAGCCAATTACAATAACGCTCCTGCAACACCGCATGACCTGATTTCCTGGTAGAATCCCAAGGTCCGCGAGAGTTAAAATCTCAAATCACGGACCACGAAGCAGAACTGCAGATGTGCACGTAATGTACTGAAACAAAGTGGGGCAAAATTCTTTTCGCAAAAACAGGGGTCCCTAATTTTTAGCAATGGCGATGCGTGAAGTGTTCTGGGGTAAGCGGTGATTAGCAGTGACTATACATAACTCTCAGTTGTCTGTGGAACCGTTTGACTGGTAGAGGCAGGTACATTCCTCAGCCAGTAGCATGTAAGAGACAAGGAACTAGTTCTCAGTAATACACCCAGGTCTCAGCAACACAACTGTAACCTGCTCAAAGTGTGTAGTTGGATATCATACTGCTTGCCTAAGAACACGACCGCGCTTTGCCACTGATTCTTATTGGCTTAGCCAAATAGGGCAACAGCTCTACGCACAAGCGAAATATAGTTATGTTTGCATAAGCTGAACGTACGTTGAAACACAGCAAACACTCAAGTTTCCCACCGATAAACCATCATATCTAGCAATAATACGTTCTGCCAATAACCATGAAGGAAAGCTGCAGATGTGCACGTAAGGCATTGAAACAAACTGTCGCAGAATTATTTTTACAAAAAATTGTGGAATCTGTATACTCATAGCGTCTTGAGGTTCTACACGCAAAATCACAGTATGTGTGGTGTTGTTGGAACATTATAATAGCCTAATTATCGGAGTCAAATGAGAGACACCTCTGTATAAAGACATGCAACCAATAACCATGCATCAGTGCTGCAATGGTTGGATTGTATGTAGGTTTGTGATATAACCTACGGGTGGTTGAAGCTGCGAAAATTCCCATTTCCTATCTCTGGACTTCAGGCTGGCTTAGTCAGTAAGTAGCCAGTTAAACCCGGAAGAAACATGAATCCGTTCCGGTTTTCGTTTCCTCAATGATCTGACGTATTTTACATTTTGCAGTACGTTTACTTGTATCTGCTGTTTTGCTTTTTTCTACATGAATTCGATAATATTTATATATTTTCTTTTCTTTTTTAAAAACGATTATTTGAAAAATTAGCTGCCAGAGCAACTTGGTATCGCTGCAAGTGAATTATTAAATAATCTCTGGGCTTTACATTTAACTACAATATTAAATTTACGCATGTTGGTCACGTGTTGGAATTTTACTCGATGAACTTAGAATGTTACATAGTTGTCAACTAGTTTCCAAAGAAATGCTTTGTAAAATTGTAAACATTTTGTTGGTATCATTGCAATCTTCATCTATATACTTCTATGTAACTGTAAAGTAATTGTGATTTTTTAAAATCGAAATATAGCTTGTTGCCAACCGCGTACAGTAAAGTATTTTATTTAAGCCAATGTGTTAAACTCTTATAAAATATGTATTGCTCTTCAGAGTCTGTTTTCTGAAATCGCATTAAGAATTCTAATATATCGAACATAATTATTATACACTAGTGTTATTACAATTTAAAAAAGACTAATTAGAGATTTGTTGTGAAAATATATATAATCACATCTCCAATGAAACCTAAATTCTGAAGGAATTTTATCTAACAACTGCTGGAAAACATTGATTCGTGTAAAAATAGGCGTACTCTTTTGTATTTAAAAAATTTTAAAATTGGTGCAGTTTTAATACAGGCGTTTAATTTTCTGAATTCGAAAATTTTGGATTCGTTGCGAGTGAGATGTAGCAGAAATTATAGTTCCGAGTTCAGAGACCTGTGAATAAAATTGCAGAGTTTTATGTGTATGAGAGTTGGTGCCATGTGTTCATCGACTTTCGCTATGTTTAACTCGGCCGATGAGAATTTATTTCCTACCTGGCCGTTGTTCGCTCGCGAAACATTAACCGATTTAGGAATAGAACAACCGTAGTAGGATAAAATGTGATTTACAAAAAAAAATGATTCAGCTTAAAAAAACAATGTGTTCGTCCTCTAAACGAAACGTATTTATGTAAGCAAAAAAAAACTTATATCAACATAAATATTCTGCAAGTGAATAGTAAAAGTATTATCTTACAATATTGGAGAGCACTGGTACGTGCATCGATAGTAATAAGTTGATATCTCGGAAATGTAACGGGTTTAAAGACCAGCGGGCTAGCCTCCACAGTCCTGTGTACATTCTGTACCCAGCTACTTGTACATTGGCTGCTGCTCCAGTGAGTGAGCATTTGAACACTTGACGATGCAGCATGGGAATAAATGAATGGTATTATGCAGGTCTGATATTAGTTCACAGTCGTCAAGGAAGGGTTTCTGTAACAGTGACCCAATTGCGATAAAAGTTAACAATTACAAGGAATTAGAAATCTCACATATTCTTGAATGAATCCGTCAACATTCCGGTCCATAGGAATGAGTCCCTTGTTGGCGGAACACTAAATTGGCGCGTAGTTATTTAAATTGAATCTTTATTCTGTGGGTAGACACATTGTTACAAACTGATTATTTTGTAAGTCGTTATTATATTGGTTGGGGGTTCATAAGTTATTCTTAGTTTGGGGGGTTTCACTTAGATGGTAGCTACACTGTGGGTTTATTTAGATATTATTTAGGGCTAAATGACTAAGACAGTTATGGTTAAACGGGCATTTACTATACCACAGTGGCAAGTACTCTGAATACAAAATAGGTTACAATGTGTTCTATTTATTTAGGAGGCGAGCGCAATATTACTGATTATTAAATTATCATATTAAGTTGATAGTTGCTGCCACATAACTAGAACCTAACGACCTTACCGAAGATGGATTGATGAGGTGACGGCATCGACGGACGAGCACGCATCCGCCGGGGCTCGATCCCGAGTCACCGGCGGAGAACTGGACTGCTGTTGATCTGATGAGTGCTGGTGGACGACCGCTCGACGACAGACGACAGACAGACCTCGTTTACTTGGTAACCGCGCCTTATATCGGCGTGCTTGTCCTCAATATTGTGCAACTACGAGGAGGGTGAGGTGAGTTTCTGTCTTCCGTGGTTTCCCAACACTAACCTGATTGCCGCTCGGACGTCTTGCTGTCCGGCTTGCCAGGCAATATTGCAACAACATGCAAAATTGTCGTAATTATTTGGCAACAGAGTAGACTTCGTTGGCTTGTACACGCTTGAGCTCAATTTGTGGTGTCATTTAGCCTCCAACCCTTATGGAAAGTCATTGGCGTATTTGGCTGCTATCTATGTAATTGGTTACGCTACAGTGTAAATTTTAGTTACTGACCAAAAGCGTTCCTAGCTGTAAGTCACGACATTGTACGCTAATGGAAGGCGTCAAGCGAACAATAGTATGCAGTCTACAATGTAAAACATAATTTGTTAACTTACCATACCGGTGCACAGGATTGCTAAGAAAGTAGGTACGGTAAAATTGTTTACAATACATAAATAGTAACATCCCTGTATATTTTTAGGAATTATTCATTTGTATACTGGTGTTACGAGACTTGTATGGTAACAGTACTCAACATTTGACCTCTTTACGGTCTGAAGTATATGTGCCCTTTACTGTGTATGAGTTTGTTACTTTCAATTCTTTATATAATGAATTTTACAGTAATTCTGATACCAGAAAAAAAAGCGAAATTTGCGGGTCTCTTTCTACTGGATTTTAAGAGGAGTCCGTCACTGGCACATGGACGGCGTTGCGGTGTGTCACACGTATTCTTTTTACGCGAAACCGCTTATAGGCCGTTCACGATCAAATTAGCACTGCATAAAGTTTTCTTTCAGCCGTTCTGCAGCCATCTTTACTATTTTTAATATGAAAACTTCCATGTTACTAAAAACCCGTGTAAACGTTCCAACACTGGTAAAAGTTAATATCTATTGTCCCAGTAAAACATATTTCTAATTGATTACAAATTTCGCTGAGTACTAAGTTTATAGTGAACATCCTTTAACTTATTTATATCGTGTTTACCTACGAAAAGAACAAATGGGTTTTTCATGCTGCTGTAACTCCGAAAATATTACCTGCATTCGTAAAGTGCAAAGCGAGAGGCATGAGTTGATCATTACTTCACACTATTCAAAATTAAAATGTTGTGGTTACCGCTTAGTCCCGTAGAAAAAAGACTACAAGGAAAACCTTGTACGCCAGTTTGGCGCGCTGCGAGTAGATGCGATTAGCTTCTCGCCAAGAGTGTGACATTTGCTCTTATCGCTACGCTGTTCCAATGCGCCAAGGGAGGAAATTTTTTACTTACTCGATGGTAGAGTGGTTGGACCTCTCGACTCCCACCAAGGCGATCCGGGTTCGATTCCCGGCGGGGTCGGTTCCCGGATTTTCGTATGTGGGATTCGTGCTAGACGATGCCGCTGGTCGGCGGGTTTTCTCGGGGATCTCCAGTTTTCCCCGCCCATTCATTCCGACGCTGCCCCATATTCACATGTCACCCCTCACCAGCTCTATAAGACCTCGACGTCAAGTGCTGACCAAAATCTTTAACTCACGCTCACTCTAATCTTGATCATGTGTGGCTCAGCCACTCTATTAAAACATCTGTAGTCAATTTGATTTAAATTTTGGTATTTAATTGCATTTTGTTCAATTTCTGAAAAGTATTTTGTGTTTTCTTCAATTGGAAAAGAACACAGCGGTGGTATTAGTGGTCAGACCACTTACGTCCACTACGAATATTTGGGTTCGATTAACTGATGGGTAGGGGAAAGCGAAATGTGCGAGTTTGACTACCTGAACTACCTGCATGTTAGAATACACTCTTGTGTGTATACTTGAGGACCGGGCAGTTGTCTATTAACTGCTTCTCACTGCAACAGCAGACAATGAACCAATATACGGCGATTAAGTATACATACAAGAATGGATTATAACAAGCAAGTCACCAAACTCTCTTGAAATTCCTTCCCCTATTAATGGGCCACTCCAAATATCGTAAACGTGATATACGTCACGATTGACCGGTTGGTTTTCCCGGGGTAACCCCGTTTTCCACAGCCTTCTCAATCCGTCACGAAACATGCGATTAGGGAAAGATGGAATTAGGCATGACTGGTTTTAAATTTAGTTAAAATTCTTATTAATATACAAATACAATTTATAAAAAAAACTTATATGTGAGCAAGTTTGAAAACTCATGGAAAATAAAGTAATCGATGTACCGAAAAAATAGAAACTTGCAAAGGTTCGTATTACTTTGTTCGTAGCCGCTGGCTTATAGAACGAATAATTTTTGTTCTCTTCCTACGTAAACTGCAGACTTGTCAAACAACAACAAATATTCCTGATTTCCGCTGTCTCCGCGCAATATCGGTCTGACGTACACTGCTAGGTACTCGCGTGAAGCGACGAGCGCTTGGAAATTCCTGAAGCTCCTGTAAGTCTCATATGCGCTGATCGGAATAGATCAACTGAAAATGAAAATCCACTACATGTTACCGCCTTCTGACAGTGACACATTATGAATGAGAGAAGGCCGGGCTACTCGACTAGTGAGGCATGCCTGTCGCCCTCCGGCCCGAAGAATGGATGAGGTGCGGGTGAGGTGAGCGTGGAGCAGCGACTGAATGAGAGAGGCGAGGACAGTGGGAGTTCCCTGAGAAACCCACTGTTCAACGACAACGTCCGCCACGTTTGCCAGATGCGAACAATCTGAGACCGAACCCACCGGGGATCGAACCTTGATCGCCTTGGTGAGAGACGAGAGGTCTTACCCCTCTACCGCCGCGAATCCCTAAACTACATATACTCCAGTGCAAAAATAAAGAAAATGCCGAAACAGTGCCAATACATTAGTTCCCCACTCAGAGTATTTTGCATTCCCTCATCTTTTAGAGGCATCCCCCTCTGATTGGAACAAGAGAAATTATTGAGATTATGGTTAGAGACTGGAAGTTCTCGAAAAAATTATTTTCACCAATTCGTTTTAGTGCCTTACGTGCACATCTGCAGCTTTGTCTCGAGGTCGGTGATTGGATACTATTGACTCTCGGCGTCTGAGGGTTCTATTCGCTCATCCACAGACGTGTGATGTCGCAGTAACGTGCGTCAGATTAGTACAGTCAAATTAGGGACATCTCTGCACTAATACAGTATGCTTAGATAGTGACAGGAAATTTCGCGAAAAAGACTATTGCCTCACTTTTGTTTCAGTGCCTTACGTGCACAACTGCATCTCTGCTTTGTGGTCAGTGATTGGATGCCGTACACCAAACGTCCGGAGATTAAACCCGCAAATCACAGACGTGTTGTGTCACAGTTATCCATGTACTGATTGGAACAGTCAAATGAATAACGACTCTGCAGAAAAACACTCTGCCAATAATCATGAAATTCAGCTGCAGGTACGCACGTAAGACACTGAAACAAAGTGGGGCAAAAATCTTTTCGCCAGAAATTCGTGTCCCTATGCATAGAGATTGCTGTATCAACATATACTTGAAAACAATGTTGTTTTCTTGTGACTTGTATGATTGGGTGTTCAACGTAGCTGTCTGCAAGCCAATAATAGGCATCAAATATTACAATAGCTGGATTCTTATTGGCTCTGTCAAATAGGGCAACAGATCTACGTACAAGCTAAAGCCAGTAATCTTTCATAAGCTGGACGTGCGTTGGAACTCATCAAACAGGCAAGTTTCTCCGTGACAAATCATCATCTTTAATTATGCCAATAACCGTGAAGCATAACTGCATATGTGCACGCAAAATTGTGGAACAAAAGGGTGTCAGTTCTTTTCGTAAAAATTTCCTGAACGTAAATATGGTCATAGGCGTGTACAATTCTAACCCGGTTATAGTTTTTAACTCTTCTAGATATTCCTTCTATAGGACCAGTGATATTTCAATGCTTTATCACAGACTGTGTAGTAATACAGACGTAAAATGACGCGGCGGCTCATTTAACAGGAGCAAACTTCACAGTTTATTATTCGCTGCCCGAGTTTATTAATACAAGACCTGTGTCTGCTTGGTTTCTACAACTTACGGCAGGTTTCCAATTAGCCTGACTGCCGGCTATTAGAGTAGCTACCTTACGCTGATTGGCTGTGGGCGTATCCGCCATGTTGCTGGCTAGGGAAGCCATTTTGCTGGCGTGTGTGACTGAGGTCGCTCTCCTACTGGCTATTTGGCTTATGTGTTTCTAAATATTCTGAGGTCTTACGTGCACATCTAGCGCTGTCTCGTGGTCAGTGATTGGTAGAGGCACGAGTATTTCGCGTAATCATCTGGCAACAGTCAAGACTTTTCAGTTCCATACGTGTACTGGTTGAAGACGAATATCCATTGGCTTCTAACAGTACAAACGAGTAGCACGTGATTATCAACGACGACGACTTGTGTCCTTATTTATCACTGGCTTGCAGTCGTCAAATGTGTGTTAAAACCGCTCTCGTCTAATCACATAAGGAGTAGTGAATTATATGTTATTGACGTTCAACCTGACCTAGAATCAATACGCGAAATAATCGCGCCTCTAGTGATTGAATGTTTTAACTTTCAGCGTTGCAGGGTTCTACTCGCTAATCCACAAAGGTGTGGTGTCACAGCAACGCCTCTGCACTAAGACAATCTGCCAATAACCATTAAGCAAAACTGCAGATGTGCATGCAAGGCTTTAAAACAAACTGTTGCAAACTTTACTTACCTAAAATTAACGTGTGCTAGATAGAAGTATTGTTTTCCAAGAGGACTCGGTGTTGACATACGTCGCGACATGAGCGAGCGAATACGGGTCACTTGTCCTAGCGGCCTCCACTGAGCACGCACCAGTATGCGTAGCGCGCAGCCGAGGCCGAGGGATAATTTTATTCCCTATGTTGGCACACCCTCCTGCCACTACCACTGCGTGGCTCGGAACAAACACGCTCGCTCCGGTATTGAATTCGACCGCATACGCGTAACGTAATTATTTTTTGCCGCCCGTAGGCTTCGGAGAATGTGAACGCGAGGCACATGCGAAAGTTTTCTCCTCGCGGGGAAAACACGCGTCAATTTAGTTTTCACAACTGGACTGGAAATTGCTGATTGTGTATCTCTACCAGAGGCAAGCAATTAAGCTTGCGTACGATTCGAGAATTATCTCGCTCTCTTCCAGGCGGAAATTACTACCAGTGTTTTTAACATATTCCTAAGGGCTGGTAATTCTCCCGATGTCAACGATATGCAGGCTAGACGTCAATACTGTGTGTTCTAAAGCTTCGATTGTTTATTAATTTCTTAGACCTGGTAGCATGACATTCACTCCTTGTTTACTTGCAGGTTTGTTCTTCATCCGGAACGTTTCACAACATATCGTCGGCCATGCGAGAACTTATCGATAAATACGTGCAAAATTAGCGTTATTTTCTGCCAGCAAACTAGACTCCAAACGGCTATAGGTGCCTTAAACGTTACCCATAGGCCGACAATGTTGTGGCATGCCTTGAAGATTTCTCCCATGGCCTCACACGTCTGTGGCAAACATGATGATTAATGATATAGATAGGGCGAAGAAAAATTCGCGAGTTCAATGACCTTTATGTTACAATCCAATGTACTATGCATACTCAAGCCCCGTCTATTCGTTCATTGTCTGCTGTCTGAGTAGCAGGTAATAGACAAATGGTAGAGCTTCATATACACAGGGTAATGGATTCTAGCATGTTGGTTGTTGAACTCGCGAAATATTCCTAGCCCTAGATATAGAATCACAAAATGTGCTCTGGTATACACAGGATAGTGAAATTTAGCCTGTTACCAAATAACAACGCGTATTTTGCAGTAGTAGCTAAGGACCGGAAATTTCGCGAATTGATTTTAGAACAATCTTGCTTTCAAATGCATGTACGTTTCATTGACGTCTGAGATTTTATCACATCGCCATAATGAAGTTTGAACCAATAAAAATTTGAGATAAAACAAGGTTGAAATTCTGTGCTGTCAGTTACTGGGTAAAACTTGCTACTCACGGGAGCAATATCCAATGAACAAATTGTAGGAGTCTGTGTATACACAGGATAATAGATTCTAACGTGCACGATATTAAACCCGCGAAATTTTCTAGTCCCTAGTAATAGCTTAAGATGATTACATTAACACGTCCCTTAAGCCTATCGTGTTCAAAATATATTCGTGAAATTTTCCGGCCACAATTGTTCCAATATATTATTGTCGATATTACCATAACTTGGTAAACATGAAAAATATTTTCAAACGTTTCACATATGAAACGCCCCATTTCAGTGGAGTTTCAGATTCAGCATGTGTTCAGCCCATGTGGTGCTCATTTGAGTAGAAGAACATTTATGAACACTCAAACTTATAAATTTTAATTAATATGTTTAGCATTGATTAAGCCGTCGTTAAGGTCACCGTTATATTTAACCAAATACGATTATGTCGCGTGTCCAATATATGTATGCGCAAATGGACTTACCACTAAATATATAAATTAGGTTTCCATAAAATACTGTAACTTACATAATTTACAACTACAGTCCAGTAGGGCGCGTAACTTGTTCTGCAAGTAGTTCGTGGCTTGCAGGCAAGGCCAGGACAGAACTACTAACATCTGTGTTGGGATGAGAACTTGACATACTTTCATCCCTTATGAAATGCATGTATGTATGTGATATTATATTCAGATATAAGTGTTTACGTTGGTTCTTAGGCTCATTATCTTATAACATAATTACAATTGTTTAAAATGTGTTTTGGGGTACTTTATAAAACAGAGGCTCTCACAGTTCCTGTTAATTCATACAATTTTGAAAATCTTTTAATTATTGAAGAGTATATAATTGTAACATAAATTCAATTTGTTATTTTTAAAATTTATGCTGTGAGACAAAAATAAGAAGTAGAACAAGTTAAAAGATAATGCTTTACAGAATATATTTTTTTTAATTTTTATTTCCTAGTGAATGTGAAAAAATCTTATATTTACACAGGAAAATATAAGAATAGAAGTGCCGAACAAAATATCAGTATGATGTAATGCCCGGAAGGGATAACAATTTCCAATGTGGTATCCAATACTTTTCATGTATGTATAAATACTTGCAGCGGCGAAGTGCGGTTGTGTTACAAAGGAACCACTTTACACGGTGTCTATGCACAAGTCTAAGTTGTCTGTGCAATCATTACATTAGTAGATACAGGTATATGTACCTCTAGCCATTAGCGTGCAAGGGTCGAGGAACATATTTTTCCGTTAACACAACTTCACAAATAGCAAAATATTCTTACGGGTTTCTTCATGCAGACATGTAAAAATACTTCCAAAAATGTTTAGGAAGTAATTAAACTAAACGCAGTACGGGACAGTTCCATACTTTCACGTTTTAAATATGCAAACGTTTACACTTGTTACAATACAAGTCTGGTAACTTTAGTATACATTTTACTGTTTTATAAAACAGTTTAGGAGTGCTACCATGGATGTCTAGGAAACAATTCTACCATGGCGTCTTTCTTAGCGATCCTATACGCACGTGTGACAAATTTACAAACTATTTTTTAGAGTGTGCGTGCTCAAGGCGTATAGTTAGAGGCAACGATCCCGTCTGCGATTTGCGGGTAGATCCCAAATATGTTGAGAGTTAAAAACAACCAATCACTGACCATGAAGCAGAGCTGTAGATATGAACGCGAGGCACTGAAAAAAAAATGTTGCATATTTATTTTCACCAAAAATAATTGCCTCTACATATAGTCAGTTTGATACTGTGCCACTACTGTACACAGGCTGACCGGAATTAACAGCATAAGTAGAGGCATGAGTGTTTCGCGTATTGATTGTAGGTCAGGTTGAACGCCAATAACCTGTATATCATTGTAACTTCCGTGATTAGACGACAGCTGTTATGACACACCTTTGGAGGTTGCAAGCCAGTAGTAAATAATAAGCTAATTCGTGGGGCTAACCACTTGTACGGTTAAGAGCCAATGGATATTCGACTTTGGCCAGTGTGTGTATAGGACTGAGAAGTCTAGACTGCTACCAGGTTAATACGCCAAATACTCGTGCATCTAATAATAATAATAATCACACCACGTAATTCCTAAATTAAACTAGAGACGAAAATGTTAGTGACAAAATGTTGTACAGTGATATTTTACTTGCACAATGTGGTAACACCGTACGGAGAAAGCCCTCTCTTGCGCTCCACGCCCAAGGATTATTCTACGTCAAGTTAACGTATAATCATGTCTGGACTGCCTGAGATTTTAACCTGTATCTATAATATACATAGGTCAGGACAGTAATAATAAGATTAGTATGATATTTGTGTAGCGCAAGATGGGACCAACTACAATACTATGTTGTCACATTGCGCACGTAAAATGTCATCGTACTACATATTGCCACGAACATTACCGTCTTCAATTTCGCCCACAAGGTGTATTCATTATGTGTTTGTTCTGGACAAGCTGTAGCTATGTATCTGTGTGTGTATAAACACATATGTATGTATAAGTGTGTCAGAAGTGTTTGGCGACGTGCTGATTATACCAGACGTACTTTTTGTGAGAGCCAGCCATGCTGAGCTTTGGCGATAAGGCCAGCAAGCGTCCCTTCAGCGACGCCCGACCCGACGCGTGGCGTCGTCGACAGCTGTGCTGCTTCCCGCTGCGGGAATATTTGTGCCCGCAGTCGTTTCCTGGAGGGCAGCTCCTGTCCCGATAGCTTTGGTCCCCTCCTCTGCCGGATATTTATCCCGCGGGAGAAGGAACAAAGAACAGCAGCAAGCCGTTCCCGGAAGCGTCGTCGCCTCCATCCATTCTCTCTGCTTGTTAACAGTGATACGTATCCCTTCCGTGGTTTACGTCACCCCTAACCCTTTTTTTCTTTGAAGTGAAGTAAAAAACTCTTGTTACTGTTTCTCTTGTTGCCATGTGCGCGTGAAATGTGGGTGTTGGCACTGAAGCACTTGGACGAAGGAGTGAAGGCGGTGGTATGCTGTGTTTAGTGTGACTTTAGTAAAATTTGACATCTACCTGTGGCCAACAACTGCTAATATTTTTGCAAAGTGCAAGTTCAAATTTACAATACCGCCGTGGTGGAGCAGTGGCTAGACACTGGCCTCGTATTCGGGATGGACCCGGGTTCGATCTCCGGCTTCGGCCATTTTGATTTTGGTTTTCAAGGGTTTTCCGAAATCACTCCAGGCATATGCTGGGATGGTTCCTTCTACAGGTTCTGGCCGACTACTTCCCCTCTGCAAAAGCCTTGTGCTTATCGAAGGTTACTTAAAACGTCCTAATATAATTTAAATAAATGGCGAAATGTACATATCAGGTTCATTTTAAAACTAAAATTGTCTTGCACCGAGCCACTTATCACAAATATTAATAGTGAGTAGTGTAGCGAGGATTTGTGTAGGAGGCGTGTTTAACCTGAAGATAATATTTTAAACACCTACCACCCTTCAAAGTCTGGGGGAGAGGGGTCCGAGGGTCCTCTACAGTGAAAATTTGGATTTCAAGCTGCAAAATAGTGGTCTTTTAGTAATTTTTCGTAACGAACCATGGAATATTATACTGAGCAATGTACTTTAAATCTTTTAATATTTCTTTTTATTTATTTTTTGTGGCTGTTTGGACCCGGGGGGGGGGGAGAGGGTTAGACACTTTGCTACGCCCCTGTTAACCGTTATTGCTAGGGATGGGAAAATGTCGCTAATTTAATGGCCTATATGTAAGAATCAAATATTCTATGGATACTCAAGTCCCGTCTATTCGTTCATTGTCTGCTTTTCCACTGAGTAGCAGTTCGCGGACACATGGTCGGGACTTGAGTATGCATAGGATATTTGATTCTAACACTTAGTTCATTAAATTCGCGAAATTTTCCTATTCATAGTTATTGCGTGTAAGTAGGTGTGAGATTTGACTAAAGTTATAGGAAACAGAGTGTACCTAGAAGAGAGGATGGGTTAAAGTTTGTAGCAGCGGACTTTTGCAAGGTATCCGCAGGGTAAACAAGCCAGCAACCACGGCGGAATCCCCTGATGAATACAGCTCCTCGCGAGCCGAGCATAAACTCCCCTCACCCAACCATCTCTCACCACTACGGGCTCGACGAACAAAACCATCCCCTCGCAACCCCTGCAGTACAGGCCACCTGCGCTAACTTGCCAAGGCGCCTTCTCTTCCTCTGCACCCCTTTCTTCGCGCACGGAGAAGGTTTCCTTCTGAGGGGTGGGTTGACCCCTCGCGTCTTGAATCAAGATGATTCATCGCTGCTTGCTCAGCGCTCTTGCAACCTGCGCGATCTTTGAGAATATATTTCAGACACGGACATCGAATAGCAAGTAATCAGCGTCAGGTGCTACTTTCGCACGTCCCTGCAATAAAATCGCGGCAATTTCTGCTGTGTGATATTTCGATTGGTACTTTCTAAACCAGAGTCAGTAAAGGCCGCGGTCTACATGTTTTCCAATGTCAAATTTTTGTATTTGTACCAGATATTTGTTCCTTATATTAAGCATATATTACGACTAAAATTTGCTCTTATGAAATTATTTATCTCTCATAGTTTTTGCGTTATGACTCGTGAACGTGAAAAATTTTCGTTTTACGGCTTTATGTAAGCCACTTAAACCAACTGACATACCAAACTGAAAAAGAATATTGTGAATAACGATGTTGTAGGTTGCAACATCGCATGTATATAAATATGTTTTAAAAAATTTCTTGAATTTTTATATTAAAAATTCAGAAACTTTTTTGCCAATACAATACTATTTAATTCTTTGTTTTTTATATAGGAGATACTAAAGTCTACGTTAAGAGTGGTTGTGAATCGTGCTTAAATGTGTACATTAGTTACTTTGTGCAACAATGCAATGAAATTCTTTCCGTATAAAATATTAACTGTAGTGTAGTCTGACAAATCAAGGTGGTCTACGTGGTTTAAGATACAAGAACAGATCTTACAGTCTGCTATTAGCGACAGAAATACAGTTTATGTAGGTAATGCTTATTTCTATGTGCTGTGTACAATATATTGCACAGTTAAAACAAAATTAATAAGATATTTTAAGATAAAAGTTGTAATCAATAGCTTACAATTAGCTACGAAATCTTATCAGATGTACTGTTTAAGGCTGTTCCAGTGCCTGTGACAGCGGCATTAGCCAATAGGCGCGTTCATGGCACCCGTGATTGTCCGATAATTAGACGGGTGGGCGTGGTCTTGGGAAATTCGTCAGCAGATGGCAGTACAGTAGGCTGCAGCTCTCAGGGTCTCTCACAAGAAACTTAGCAATTATTGGATGCCAATATTAATTTTTCATAGAAAAATAATAATCTTTTGTTATATTATTTTCCCGACTCGCGTAACTAGGACTTACTGTCCGTAAGAACCAGGCTTGGTTAAACGAATTCACGCTGTTAGCACGGTGGGTTCATTTTTTTTGCACACATGTAAATTTTATTTGGCTGACATTTTAAGCCAAAGTTTATGATTCTAGGCCGAATCTGAAACAATAAAACGAATTCGTAGTAAGTTATCGTTACTCCGTAATTTGAATTAAATTGACATAAACTCAAACCCTTTACTAATACGTAGCAAAGTGTTTGAGTTACCTTGTTGTCTTCACTCTTCTGAAATCAGTACACGTAAATTATTCGTTTATAACTGAAAAGAATCTGCAACCAAGCATACATTAACAATTCGCAAATTTCTCGAGATAAATTTTACTTGACCGCGTTCGATAAATGTTATCACATTTTTTTAAGTCGGTGTATATTCCAATACACACAATTGTGCCTGGCGGGTTGTGGCTAGCCAAAATATGTATGGTACGTCGTACTCGTGTTGGCCAATAATAACTTGCTTTCAAATTTTTCGGCAGCGTTTAAAAAAATTTTGGTTTTTAAAGCTCAATATTTGAAAATTAAAGCGCTTAGGGAATTATTTCCGTGGCTGCATTAGACGAGAAAAAAATACCGAAGAATTATGTGAATATTTAATTGTTTTCTAGGTAAATTCCCCGTTGTAGTCCTCGAGGTAAGTTGAGCTGCTAACGCTTAGAGGCGACGAGGCAGGTGATTAGCAACCAAGAGTTGACCTTAAAGCCGGCGTGCTTCTGGGGGCCGATTAAATACCGCTTTTTATGGGTGCAACGCAAAATATGCACCTGCATTGCGTCTGGTTGCGCTGCATTGGAATTATATACTCACGTAATGTCATAGAGAACCGTTTAACTTGTTCTGCACTTGCGTTGCACTGCGTCGGTGCAAATAGCAGTTAGCGATATTTTATCGGCCCCCTTCCGATTGTTCTCATTGTTGTCCAAAACAACGCAAATCAGATATGCAACATTATGATATTATTGAACGCGTCGAAAGCCAAAAGAATGAACTACATACGCAAGTGTGTATTATTTTCCATTGCACTTATAGAAGACTCAGCGCTGAACTCCTAAAATGTCGCTTTCAGTAATTTTTAATAATTTTTTAATCTTTAAAGATGTGAGGTAAGTCTAAAGACCAACGGACCGTTTATATACGTACGTATACGATTTTTTTGTAACTATTCTTAGGGAAAATTCCGTATTACCAGAACAGTTATTTACAGAGATACTGCTATACGAGTAAGCACTGATTTTATATTTTTAGGGGAGGACAATTTTGCGAGTTCAATGACCTGTATGTTAGAATCTACTATCCTATGTATACTCAAGCCTCTTTTATTCGTTCAACGTAAGCTGTTAAAGTGAGTAGCACCTAACGGACAAATAGTTGGGGCTGGAGGATACAGGATGTCAAGAAACAACCTAATAATGAGCACACCGTGCGAATCCTGGGATAAATTGGAGACGAAAATGTTTGTGGCAGAATGTTGTACGGTAACATTTGATATGCAGAATGTGGCAACACTGCAAGAAGATAGTCCCGTCTTGCGCTCCTCGTCCAAGTGTTATTATATGTTATGTTAGGTCAAGTGAACGTATAATGATGTTTGGACTGCTCGGGTTTTCAACATGCGCACATGGTATGCAGGTCAGAACAGTATTAGTAAGATTAGTAAGAAATCCTTGGACAGCTAGAAGAGACTGTGTACAGTGCTATGTTGTCACATTATCGTACAACAATTTGCCAGTAACATCTTTCGTCTCCATTGTAGTCCAGCATTCGCATGGTGTGCGTATTATGCAGCGATTTCTGGACACCGTGTATAGAGGACAATGGATTCCCTAAACAGAATGTTTCAGAAACAATTTCACAAAACTATAAAGATTGGTTTCTTACACCTAAATAAGAAACAAAAGTACATATTAACATCGGTGAAACTGTCATAACTCAGAATGAAATGAATTCCACTGCGTGTCCCCGCCTCCTGGCAGGGCCGTGATAAGGGTGGAAAAGAGACTGGAGTGAAGATTTGGCTGAATGCTCGACTAGCGAGATATGCCTGTCTACATCTGGATCGAGCACAGGATGAGGTGAGGTGAGATGTGTATGGAGCAGCGGCGGAATGAGAAAGGCTGGGGAAACTTGAGTTTCGCGAGAAAATCGACGGCCAACGGTAACGTCCACCACGTTTCCGCACATACGACAATCCCGTGCCCTGACTCACCGAAGATCGAACTCGAAACGCTTAGGTGGGAGGCGAGAGATCCCCCAATAACCTCAGAAACTCATAGTAAAGATTCGAAATGACATTCTCTTGCTTGTGATCTTAGAACGATTCTTGCAATGGGTTCTTATTATAAACATCGGGCGAATGTTGCCGCATTGCAAAAAAAACACAATAAAGCAAAAAACGAAGGAACAAAAGCCACTTAGGAATAAATTTTTTGTTGTTGCTATCTATTTTTTGTCCTTGTGTCGTCTTCTGGGATATGACGAAACTCCTTTAAGGAATTATCTGTATATTTTATGACTCTTGACTACATCTTACTGGCTTTTCTTCCTTTGTTTTTGTGTTTTATTGTGGGTTTTTCTGGAATACGGCAACAATCGCCCGCAGTGGTGCATGTTCAAAAAACTGTCGTGTTTATTCCCTTGCTTCCTCACACACATGCACACGTCGGATCATGCACCGTCGCAAACTGTCCAAAACTCCCACATCTGCCATAGAGGATACAAATGAGGGCACAAGAATATTTGTATCCATAACATCATTCAACTATCTAACACAATTAATTTTACTACCGGTTATACCTTGCAACACACTGAACAAAAATTTTATTAATAAATCAAAACTAAGGCTTAGCGGGCTTATGTTTGTATGGACTTTTATTTTCTTATTTTTGCATGAAGAACTCGCCTTCCAAGCTTGTAAAATTATTTCTCAAACAGTCTGTATAGTTTACAAACGAAGTCTTTGCGATCAGGCGACAGCATTACCTCTAGACTGTGGCAAGCAGCAAAGAAGCTAGCAATGGGCGGATATACCTCGTCTAGAGTGGCCGAGATTGTGCCCCTGGACCCAGCAGTTGACCTCGATCAGAGTGCCAACCTCTGGACTGGGGCTCCCTGCAAGGGTGTATGAGTAGGGTGAATGGGGAGAGATTTCTTCAGGGAAGGGGGAAGCCCCTCTGACTGCGGTAAACGGGATTGAGGAAGGTGAGTGGAGGTGGTTACGTGAACGATTTCCAAAGATTATTTCCCCTTCCCATCACACTCGTCGACCCTGTCACCAACTTCACTGCTGTGGGTATGAAGGGCATATCTGCACAAGTGAGCTTGGGTCGGTTGGTTTCCGCCAGTGACCAGGACAACAGATTTCCACCTGCTTCTCTCTATTTAATGTTTTCTTTTTCGTACCGGGAATAATTTTGAATTCCGTCTCACTTTACCGTCATAGTTGCTGTAAAAACAAATATAAATATGTAATATGATTATTTGTACAGTATATTACGTTGCATTAATAAACCATCTTTATACAGTCCTAAAAATATGATATAGATCTTGACACGTAATTTACTCAGTATATTTCTGTGGAAATGGTGTAACTTGTGTTTCCTTCAAGCTACTTTATGAGATGATAACGAATATTGATAAAAATTAATTTCTTCAATGTCCTTAAATATTTATTTTATTTGGTTTCTTGTAGCCGTATACTATTTTTTCTTAGATGTATTTGAAAAATTCGTGTATTCCGGCTTTGATGAAATGAAGTAAATGTAGCTCTTAATGAGTCCTCGCAAACCGTGTAGAATTACTACTTTTTCACTTATTTTGGTTGCTTAAATATCTTTTTTCAAAATACGTATTTAAAAGCTCCCTGGTAAATTACATTACCTGGTGACATACTTAAAACTAAGATAGATAATACCAATTCTGTAATGTTTTTGGTCAAATATTATTTTTAATTTACAGATTAAGATATATGTATATAGAAGGGTATATATAGAATCTAATGACTGAAGCTTAAGGTCTCTGTTTTTTTGTTAACGAGTTATAATAACACATTTTACAGTGTTATTGTTCTGAAATAGAATATTTAAGACGAGAGGTGGGACTACACCTTAAGTGATGAAGTTAAAAAAACTAAATTAACAGAACACACTTTACTCTTATTTGGGTAATCCAGTTACGCTTATCAAAACTCCGGGGGTACAGATTTATGAGCTCAATTTTGTAGGCACACAGCTTTTAAGGCCATGCTCTGTAGTTTATACTTTTTTTACAACATTAATTTTTTACGTCTAAACGATAGCAGATATCAAAAATATGTCTGGACCACGGTCGTAGAAGTACAGTCTGGAGAATGTTGTACTTATTGGCGCTGTTATCCGGGCGGTCGGACTCAAACTCCGCCCACATTTTTCCATTGTTAACATTATAAAGTAAATAAAGATTTCTGGAGCCATGATTTGAAATTGTGAGCGAAGGAAGTATTTCATAAATTGATAAAAAAATACGAATTGATAAATTGTTTATCGTAGTGGGAGGGAAGTGGGCGGAGTTTGAGCTCGACCGCCCGGATTACAGCGCCAAAATATGTGTAGAATTATCGGTAACTTGGTGAACTACAGCCAAACAACAAGGGGGCCAAGTTTCCAGGCGAGTGTCCAGACCTGTTCTTCTACGGCCGTGGTCTGGCAGTATTGTTTGAAATCGTCTTCTCCATGTTGGCTGTTTTTTCAAGCCAGTAAATACTATGGTTTAAGCGGATGATGTAATGAACGAAATTCTTGACTTTTAGTCGAAACCGCATAATTTCTTGCTTTGAAAAAATTAGCCATCACTGCAAAAAACATTTTTAACAAAACTGCCATACAGATTTTTGATATCTGTTCTTGTTTAAGATTAAAAAAATAGCTATACAAAATAATAGAAACTAAAGAGCATGGCCGTACAGTTACTCGGTTATGATAATAAACTAGTATGAACTATTTCAAACAAAAAACATGAAACATTTTGTGACATACCGAGAAGAAATGTAAGCGTGAATACAACATCTTTAAGATATGTAGAAATTTTTTGTTTCGTCGTTGACTGTTTTAGTCTGTCGTCGGATGTGAGGAACCATTCCCGCGTTAGACGTAACCCCCTTATTAAACAGAAGTTGGCGTTAAAAAAGCTTAAATTTGCAGAGGTTGGAAATATTCGCCATACAATATAAACTCCGAACGCATATGAATTTATTTAATTTTTGCAACTTCATCTCGGTTGAACAGGCATACCTTGAAGGATATGAAACGAATTACAAATCTACAGTTAAACAAGTAACTAACTGCTGGGTAGGCTCCACAGTCCTGTGTGTACTCTGTCCTTAACTAGTTGTTCATTGGCTGCTGCTCCAGTGAGTGACCAGTTGTACATCTGACAAGTTAACGGGGGAAGTCAGTGAGTTTTTCATGCAGATTTGATATTGGTTCACATTCCTCAAGTACTATTGTTGTATACAATGATACAATCGTGAAAAATATCTCAAATGTACAGATGTTTGAAATCTGACGTCTGTCAAAATTAATTCATAAAATTTTCAGTTCCCTAATTATTTGCTATAGGCGCTCTCAGGTGTCACTCAAGAAATTACCGGCCAACAATAGACGCCATACTAATGGGAAAAAAAACTTGAAGTTTAGTTACATGGACTTCGAGGGTCTATATTCACTATGTATTGAGACGTCTGCTGCATAACTATGTTATACGTGGAGACCGGACATGCAGGCCAACCTCCAAGGATACCTATGTTCTCGAGCAGACAACAGCTGTTCACTTGTTCTTCACTGACACAACTATACAACATGATTATGTGCTGTTCAGGATAAACTGAGCTCTACTTACCATTTCCTGTGAGCTGTTATACTCCATAGCTACTATTTTAAATAAGAAAACTCCCGTGTAAATAAAAAGTAGTGTATGTTTCACAACTCTCAAAATTTTGCTTCTACAACATCAATATATAGATCTGTTTTATTATTATAAATGTTGGGAAGTGATAACATTAAAGTGAACCACCTATAGTCCTGCATTTAATTCCTTTTTAATTATTGACTAAGCGTCCTCCAAGAGGTGTCTGGAATTCAAGAGAAAATTGCGAAAGAAACACAAATTTGCAGTCATTATGCTGTCGTTTGTGCTAGAAAGAAAAAGCGAAGTTTTCATGTCGTCTGCTGTACAAGCAAAATTGGCGTTATTGGTAAACGACAGTCTTAGGCTTCAGCCAAATGCGTTCTCCACGGCAGGCCACGGTGTTGACGGACATCTGATTGGTCCACCCATCCATACTGATGTCACGCTAAGTTCTACTACAGGTTGGAAATAAAATGTGTTTTCTTATGGGAGAGTTTGGCACAGGGAAAAAATTCTGCCGATAGTTGCGCTGCAATCGCTAACCGTACTTAATAAAGTACGAAACCGTAGTAAAATTAATTATAACTAGACGCGGTAAAGAGAGAAGTAATTAAGTTTAATAATAAAGAGAAAACCAACCTAATTCTGGCTTTCAAATTATCAATTTCATGTAACTTGAAATTCACGAAAGCTCTGTGCTAGGTCAGTTGGCACATATTACCGATACCAGCGCTCAAGCGGCAGAAATTTTCCCTGTACCAAACTTATTACATTGATCTTTCCAACCTGCAGTAGAAGTAACCTTAGCTATATGTAAACTAGGATCAACCAGATACAATCTAGGGTTAAATACTAGAGTAACATTCAAAACCTTTTCACATATCACACCTCGAGATTTATACTGTGCCATTCCTATCACAGTTTTATATCTATATTTGTAAGTATATTTTATGATTTTTCCAGGTATACCAACACAATCCCATTAAAAAGAATATTTACAGAAAGTGGAAAATGAAGTGATAAAATTGTACATGCGTGGATGTTATAGACTAGGCACAACGATACATATATAAGGATGTGCCAGATTCAAAAGTTTAATCTTGGCTCAATCTTTCTCTCGGGACGACTTAACTGTACTGCCGTATGTATCTTCAACTCTCAGTTGTCTGTTCACTGACAGTTGATGCATTGAGTAATCAGTTTAGTCTTAGACCTGCTAGCATGCGATTTTCCGTGATATTTTTATACACCATCTCTAAAAGGATTAAGTCGTATATACATCAACAGGAACAGTTGATTTTTGCGATAAGGTTTTTGCACTAGCTTGCTTAAATGCCCTATGTGGGTACACAGTTGCCGCTCTGCTTTGTGGTTAATGGCAGCATGTTTTTCCTTAGTGACGTTGTTTGTGATCAGAAATGTGATGCGACCTCTAAAGATGGTGGAATATCTCGAAACGCTTTTCTGCCAGCGTATTTTCCAAGTCAATGTATCAATGTAGCGTCCAGTGTTTTGTGTGGTTGGACGACGGTCACGTGGTACGTTGTAGCTGTTTCCTCACGAACCGCAGACGTTTAGCTGTAGCGCACCAGGATTAGTATTGGCCCAGTCAAATACGGACTCACAGTAACGAGAGAAAAGAGTTGGAAATGATACACTACATTGTAGCATACGAGACTATCAACGTTTCCCGCGAAAGATCACCATCCATACCAACGTCTCCGAGGTCTCCAAGCACAAACTGCGACGCGAAGCAATCTCCCGGTCATTGTAGAAAGAGGGATGATAGTACAGTGACGGATGGTGGATGGATGGCTGTTGTCCTCGACAGTCGCTCTTCTGTACTGTCCGCTTACGTTAGAATGCCGTGGTCGTCGCCCACGACGAAGGGAGAGATGTGTGCGGGTTGTTACGACGGCCAAGTGGATTGCCTGTTCTGCTGAGGCAACCTTCCCTTCCAACCCTCGCCCGCGTCTATCTCCTGACCTGCACGACCGCGGACCCCAGGGTCACAATCCCCTAGGGATCCCATGTTAGTGAGCAGAGCTCTCGTAACTACCGCTGACCCGGTAGTTTCCCTGTACTTTTGACTTCGTGGCTAGGCTTCACGTTTGTCTCAGGACTGTTGTTCATTACATTGATTGCATTCGTAAATAAGGAACTCAATTTTTCGCCATTTATTTTACTACACGCTAAATTTCAATCACTAGAGTCGTGAAAATGTGGTTTTATTAATTAGATACTGGAAAAATTCTCGTGACACTGGCCTATATAGACTGGCCTCTAATAATATATTTTTATTGACACAGAAAATAGCTGCTCATTGACTGTTCACTGACGCCAAAGTGCTGCATAACTGGACTTTGCTAATTTATTATTTGTTCAGCTGCTTCCATGAGGAGTGTAATAAGTTAATATCTAGTTGCGAAAGCGACACTAACTTTCATTTTGAATTCTAGCTTGGGCCTAAAATAAAACGCTAATTTACAAGTCCCTAGTTATTATTTGGTGGCAGACGATAACTTACTGGTCTATACTCTGCCGACAACACGCCTTTGCGGCTGACCTTATATTATTTACACGTACACATTTCTGCCACATTTCAAACAAACTGGATTATAGCAACGAAATGTGGTAAATTACCAAAGTATTGGGAATTAACATATTCTCCATAACACTGTGGCGTATCACATCTTCTCTGATTTGATGAAGATAAACTGATGTTTGCAGAATCAACACAAATTTCCATAATTCTCTGCCAGAATTGTACAGTCAAGTTGGTACACTGCAAACAATTATTTGTGAACATACCTACTGACGTATAGGAGTGTTAAGAAAGTAGTTATTCCCATACATTAATTGTATTGTTCCCATATATTTTTAGAAAACAGTCGATTGTGTACTGGTGGTACCCGACTTGTATAGAAACGATGTTCAACATTTTCTCTGTTTACAATCTGATGTAGGCCTATGGTGAGTGCCCCATACTGTGTACGGGTTAATATCTTCCATTACTATTTAGGAATTTTTTTTAACAGTGTACACACGAATAACAATGTAATAACACCACATTCGTACATCAGTATTTAAAACATAGCCAACTGTAGAACATCCCATCAATAAATACCACTGTCCCTATTAATTAGGGATATGCGAAATTCTCGTTATCTGGTGCCAGACTACACTTCACTGCCCGGTAACAATCAGGATACACTCTGTGATTTCATTGGCTAAGAGCCTCTGTGAGATGTCATTAGCGTGTAGTGTTGCAAGTTGTGTGGTGCTCTGTAATGACTGTACACAACACTGAGTTGTCTGTGGAACATTAGACAGGTAGATACAGGTACACTCCACAGCCAGTAACGTACAAGAGACAAGTTACTAATCTTAGAGACATGAACAATTCGCGTGTTCACTGACTTCTAGGCTAACCTGCAAGAATATATGTCAACTGAAGCAGACAGCAGATGCTGTTTGGCTGCTTGCGGGTAAAGTGATATATGTGTGAATTAGTTTAATTTCAATTATTGGCTCAGAAACATTCGTGAAGTGTCAAATTAGTCACCGACAGTTACGAAAGTGACGCAAACTTACAGTGTATGGAATTCTAGCGTGTGCCCAAATGAAAACGCGAATATTTCAGGTCTCTACTAATTCTCCAGTAATACACATATGTCTATGTAACACAACTACCACGTTCCCAAGGCGTATTAGTCGGAGCACGTACCGCACGTCCTGGACCACAATCACGCTACACCACTTGTGTGTGAACACTTTGCATTAAGTTGATCACTCTTTCGTGAAACTTTTAATCACCAAACAGAACCATTCTCTGTGGCAGGTCACATTGTCGGCCAATGGCAAGCTTCGAATTTGTCTACGCCTTATAGATAGAGACCGGAAGAATTCGCGGGTTCACTGACCTGTAGGCTAGTCTCCAAGAATATTTGTGTATTGAATGTGATAGCAGCTGTTTATTAGCTGCTCGCTGATACAGTCAAACGGGCCTGTGTTCAGCTACAGTTTTATTATTGGCTCAGTTACTTCCAGGAAGTGTCGAGTAAGTCAACGGCCGATTGTGAACGTGATACAGACCTATGGTTGCTGGAACTCTAGCTTGCGCCTAAAAGAAAACGCGAGTTCTTCCAGTCTCTACTTATAGAGGTCTTGTCCGCTGGCAGAAATCTAATGGAAAATTTTCATACAATTACTAATACAATTTAATGAGTAGAGACTGGATATTTTGCGTTGTTATCTGACAGCAGGCCGGTCTCCAAGTTAGTGCGGTACTCGTATGACGCTTGCTGTTGACCGGCAGCTTGCGTGACATGCCAGAACTATTTTCTACACAGGTGACACAAGGTCAGTTCTAAATGTCCGCTGTCTTGTAGTGCGGTCGCCAATAGGTATGGACGCCCGGACCCAATAACGACACGGAGTCTGCAGGGGCGTCATTTCAGTTTTTTCTTGGGGGGGGGGGGGGCAAGATTTTTATTTTTCGGCGACAGTGACCTTGTTGCATTTTTTTATTAATTAAGCATGTATAAATTAGAAACTTTAATAATAAAACTTCCGTTGTATGTGCTTAAGTTAGCATCATTCAAATAACACAGTACAAAAAATACATTTTATACACAAAAATTCTAAATCTGGGGGGCATGTGCCCCCCCCCTGCCTCCTTAAATGACGCCACTGGGAGTCTGTTTGGATTAATACAGACCAGTTAACTGCACTTCACCTAGTAATAATGTGACATTCGTTGGTCCCTTTTTATGAGTCATGTACTAGATAACTTTCAACAAATGACAAATATACGGGAAAGTAAAGACCGAATACCGTGCTAGCTGGTCTCTGATGGAATTAGCCTATCTGTATAGCTGCACCCAACGGTAAGGTAGCTGAGGCTACAGAATACTTAAAGTGTTTGAGTTTAACTATCATGTTATTGAACTAGTTACGTTTGCAAGTCTTAAGGATCTCACAGACCGGAGCGGTGACGGTGACGTTCAAGGTGGCGCATTCACCGCGACGGTAGCGATTATCTGCACACTGTCTCTGTATTGCACAGAAATGGACCGGCCGGACCTAATAGAGGAAACGTTACTTCTTGCAGCGTTAATAGAAGATGAGCAGCAACCTACGTACGTATCAGCTATTAAAAAGAGTAAAGATACTGAACTATAAGTGAAAACCATTAATATTATGTACTGTGTCTGTTGTAGGATGTGACCTGTCATACAACACAGGATGTGCCTTCATTGTTTTGATAAGTTTTCCCGTTTCACTTGTCATCGTGCGCTATCACACCACTACAACACTATTTACTGTATTGTAGCACTAGGCGGCCTGCGGGCTAACACAACCTGCTGCGTTCTGGCCGCCACCGCGGAGTGAACACGACACAG
>PNEQ01006175.1:33245-45745 GCA_003012365.1 Medauroidea extradentata
TGTATGTTTGGCTCCTGCATGTTACGGCAGGTTTCCTATTGGCCTGGCTGCCGGCTAGCAGGGTAGCCGCCTTACGCTGATTGGCGGTAGGTGTCTCCGCCATCTTCCTGGCCAGGGAAGCCATTTTGCTGGCGTGTGTGGCTGAGTTCGCTGTCCTACCTGCTGTTTCACTTCTGTATGCCTAAATATTCTGTGACACAGGCTAGATTCGCTGCCGGTCTAAACATGTCCGTTTGATTACATATGTCGCGTTTCACCGCCACCGAACCGGTGTGTGAGATCCTTTAAGTTATAACTAGCGATAGGTAGAAGTACGAGTTTGTCGCAGAAATATTTTAGCGCCATTATGATTTAAAAATTTCTTCATGGTTATTGGCAGCATGCCTTTGTTCAGACACGTCTCTAATTTGACTGCACCAATCAGGATAAGTTTATTATGACACCATACGTCTGTAATTTACCATCAGAGTTGCAGATGTGCTCGTAAGGCAGTGAAATCAAATGCCGCAAAAATCTTGTTAACACAAAGTCGAGGTTCTAGGGATAGCAAATTTCTTACGGCTTAAATGTCCTGCAGTAGACTCTACAATCCTACGTTGATTAGAGCCTAGGGCTCATTGACTGTTGACACGTTTTCATACTTGACTATAAGGCCAGGTATCGCCTTTCTTGCAGGCCAGTTATTACCCTCGATTCCTGCAATGCGTTCCTGATAAAGCGGACCTGTAGTAGGCCCTACATGTGAACTTACACATACATGTGTTCAGAAACTAACTTATCATCAAAAGAATTCGTGAAATTTTCCATTTCAATAAGAAGAGAACAGGAACATTCATCAATCATTTTAAAAGTTACACTCCGACGGTCTGTACACACAGTAAAATATTTTTGTACTTTTACCAGAAAAAGTTTGAAATATAGTGTCAAACAACTATCGTTCTTAGATAATACAATAATGTTGTAGGTCATGAAAGTTTTCTAAATTACGAAAATACTAATGGCATTAACATTTATAATAAGAGTATACGATGTGAAACAAAATTAACTTCGGTGGCTGTCCACATTGTACAAAATATTTTGTATTTTTAAAAAACTGGTTAAAAATATTTTTGCCACTACAAACAGTTGTTAAATGTACAGGAAATTAATTATAAATGTACAAAAATTGTTTGTAAATATATCAAGCTTATATGAAAGTATACAAAAGTGTTTGCAAATATGAGTACGTGTTTTTTTTATTTCCAAGCATTTCCTGTAAATTTTATAGTAATTGTTCTGGTCTAGCAACAAGGAATTTCGAAACTAGTTGTTTAAGAATTTTCTTAAGAGTAATTTTTTTTAATGCACACGTGAGTTTCTTTTGTTGTCAGGCCACTGCTTATTGAACCAATCCTTGAGAACTCTGAACCAACTGAAAATCTCAATGAAAACACTCACTAACTCATGCTATACCTCGTAATGTGTACAACTGACCACTCTTTGGATCAGAGACAATTATATGATTAAATAGTTGACAGTACACTCAGATATGTGCAGTGTAGTCAACATATCGTTGAAGCCACAACATTTACAGATTTTTTACAAATTAATTGTTTTGTGTAGGTTAGGAATTACAAAGGTCCCGATATTCAGTGACTTAGTGTTTAAGTCTGCACAGTCCGATATTCACCCAGCAGGTTTGAGCTGTCGCTTTGTTGAATGCTGGCCCAGTGGACCTGCAGTTTCAAAGCGGATTGATCCTCACAATTTTGCATTTTCCAGTTACATATTGTAATACTTATTATTTAAACTAGGGCCCGCCATGTTATACAGTATGTCATTACATATAAATTAAATTTGAATATATTTGTCTCCTAATTATGTTATCATGCTTGTAATAATGAACAGAAGAAACAAATTAATCACCGTCGTTTTATACTACTTGAGGTAAGAAGAAAAAAAATTCAAGACATCGACTTCAGAAATTATGTGTTGTAGCACCACATACCGATATAGTCTTTAATTTTTACATTATCCCCCCCCCTCTCCCTTAGTCCAGCACATTGGAAAACCAGTCAGATGTACATTAACTGCCTACTTATTTGAATTGACCCATTGGAATTCACCCACTTGAGCATGAAATATTTGAAACTGGTTCAAGGTTTTCCAGTGAGTTCAAATTAATGATTGTTAGTGACGGTCATATAAGTTAGCTGTTAGCAAATTATGCTGTTCAGCCATGTATTTTTATAACAACTTGAGACAGTGAAAACACGCATATATTGGCCACAGGCAGGTCATGGAAAACAAGTCGAGATTACCGTCTCATTTCTTGTCGGGAAGTTTATAGTTCATCCAACTCAATGAGCCAACAATATACAATCTCTATGTGGCTAAAGATGTGTAACCAATTAGAAACCAAAACGGTTTCCTTTTGTTCCCAGCAGAAAAAAAATGCAAGGAAACTCGCACAAAGAGAACTGTCCAGTCCGATACGTTATGTTTGAAATGGAAATTTTATACGTTTTGCCAGAAAGGTTTTAGTGATATTGAGAATACAGAAGAGAATCCCCTCCCTCCTTCCCCAGCACGTATTACATACTCGAACCGCGCGAGCAAGCAATATGGTGTAATTGGCCCGCCATTTATTGGAAAGTCATTCCCCAACCAGCGACTGCAGATGATAACTTGAATGAAGATCAGCGAATAGGGATCAATACTCAGAATACAATCAAACACAAGTGCCTGATTAGCGCGCCCAGTTATCTAACATGTACGCAGCCATCAAAGGCACCACCGTATATGGATATTCGCCTATTATCTATAGAACGTGTCACATGATACCGCAAAGAAAGCAAAAAATTTAAACCACATATAATCTTCGAAACACATGCTGTTACTTTATTAAGGAAGTCGCCTGCCTAGGGTGTCGAGCGTTATGCAGAGCTTCGGCCGTTTCAAGAATAATCGAAAACTACTCATCGCGCATTCGAGTAACGTATGTTAGAAATAGCATGCACAGTGCGTTACACGTGTGTATACCAATTTAAGATTCGCCACTTATTAAAACATATTTTCTTGAGTCCAAATAATATGCCAAAAATGGTTGATTTTGCGGTCCATTTTAAGTATGAAAATCTTGGCGCAGAATATTTCGAAATATATAGGCGCGTACAATGCACATTTATATTTGATATTACGGCCAGCCTCCGTAATGTATTCGGTTGGACACCGGTGTACGGTGCGTGAAATCCTGGGTTCAAATCCTGGCTCAGGCATGGAGGTTGTGTTCTCCCTTCATTCCCACTTCACCCTCATCGGCTCCGTAAAACCCTCTCAACTCACCTAAAATATATTACGTCCCAAAATGATAGGGTCACCACTGAATTTCTCATAGAGGCGAGATGTCGGCGAGAAGACTGCATGCTAGTTGAGTGACTTGTGCTTATATAGAGGCTAGGGTGATGCACAATTCGAGTGCTATGTTGTCCTTAGTGCTTTCGCACTCCTAGGCCTCGCACGCACAAAATACGTCCACCCAGGAAGACGAGTATCTCTCTTACACATGTGCGCAGGTGATGTCCTTCCCAGGTTTCTTATCTACTGATTCCCTTGCGCTAAGCTCTGTGAGTGCAAGATCCTGGACTTTGCTACAGCCGCTTAGAACTTCTTGGGTTGAATCGTGATGAGACGCAGTCCTAGTTTCAGCGACTTGTTGTAGTTACATTTCTCTTATGCGTTGGGGAGGTTCTGGTCTCAAATTCCGTGTATAAGGCTGTGCAAAGGTGCAATTGTGACAATTAAGAACTGCAGGGCTGATTAAATTAGTGCCATTTGAATCAAGTTGTTTGAAGGGGAGTAAAATGGGTTAGGCATTCCGCCATAGGTGGCCGCGCGGTAAGTTCAACCATCTACGAATGCACATTTTGACATATGACAGAAAATTGGCCCTTTAGTACCTTGCATTTATTGTAAATGAATGCTTTAACATTTGTGGTTTTACTTTAAATAATTGTACATTTAATAAATGCAATATTTCCAGCGTCATTTTTGCAAAAAATCACATTTTTAAAATGTTGGTCTTACCATGCGACACCTGTACCCACTGGACATCCTCAACAGCACCACTCTATATGTCATACCACCTGACAAGTTTAATCTCAAGGGGGCGGGGGACCAGTTACGTCGCTACAAATCCCTAACTCACCAAAACTGTCTAAAGCTTTAAGTGAAGATTTTGAGGAAAAATAATCAATTGAGAGCGGAGTCATCAATAGTTGAGTTTAGTGTTAATCAGTCTTCATACCACTTATACTACTTATATAATTTGAATACCCTCTTACATTTAAGAGAATATAATTCACTTCAAATTCAATTTTGACGAGACTATAAATAAGGCCAGGGTAGTCACAGTAAGTGGCAGGGACAAATTTAGGACTGTTTTTCGCGTGGGCTGAGCCTGTTGTAGAGTTAGCTCAATTTGTAGCTGGGTTATTCTAATACTTGAACTACTATTTTTGGTGTGCTAAGAGGTCCTTCAAAAAAAGTAAATATTTCCTGCTATGTAAAATACACGCGGGCAAATCCGCGTGTCGAATTCTAGTCGTTAGTAAAAAGCAGTAACAAACAAAGAATAAAAGGAAATAATGTAGAATTTTCTTTGAAGTTTCACAGCACCTAGTTCGAATAGCTAAATAGTATCTTCGTGCTGACATGCTGTAGTCTGTACTAATCAGAGGAATACTACTTTTTATCTAGTATAGCACATTGGTAGCATCTCACATATACTAGCTGCTGAATGACGTCCTACCAAATTTATGTTTTGAAAGATTTGTTAATTAGTGCATGCCGTTGAACGTCAGTCGTTAAGTTTCACTTTAATGATGTTTGTTACATGTTGCGAAGCGTGGCTGTGTTTGAGGGCGAGTTGTAACTGGGAAATAGATTCCTTGCTGATTTTGTGCTGCTGACAGTGGATTTTACCTGCCCCTGCTAATGTTCCACACACAACTCATAGTTATGTACAGTCGCTGTCTATAAGCTCATGCCTTGTAACCCCCTGCGCTTCGTCGCTGTTATTTCGTAATGTTTTCTATGCTAACTTATTTTATATTGTGACTATAATACTTTGAAATCACCTTTATAATTGATCTTCATTTATTTATAAGAATTTAATCTCAACCTATTTCAATGATAGATATTGTGTAATTTAATCTTTTGGACTATTTTAACGAAATATTTTTCAGTTATGTTGCATTAATTTTGTACGTACAATTATTTTAACTATGGATCTATATGGTTTGGAGTCATCTCCTCTTTTTCCTTAAATATGTCAACAGCTGAAAATATATTTTTAATTACCATTCCTCATTTGATATATGCTTGAAGCGTTTTATGTGTCCTGTATGGTTCTGATGGGAATAGTTTAATCTACACAGAACATTTCTCTCATCTTCTCATCTTTTCCAAGCGAATACCTTCCTTTCACATGCCACTGAGCTTAAACAATTAAATGTGTTTCCGAGTTTAGGTATTTTGGTGAATTAATTTAACATGTTTTGCTGTAACAAATTTCACGTATAGTCTACTGACCTACATTTACGCGTAGACTTTTGCCACGTTAAACTATGTGTTCTTATTAGTTTATTTAGTGCGTTTGAATATTTCTTGCAATGGGACAGTAAAACGTACTGTACTGTTGTGGACATACGGAATTGCAATATTATTTCGTCTTAAATCTTAGAATGAGACTTACAAAAAACAAACGAAAAACGAAAGAATGAGAAAACATGCATAGTTTGGCTGTAGTCAACACATCCATGAACCAAAACAACAGAACATGAATATCCCATAATGAATTAGTGAACTACAAATAAAGTAAAATAAAATGAACGTCCAAAAATAACATTTTGTGTTTCAATTTTTATTTTTGGATGCTTATTTTATTTTACTTTATTTGTTTTCGACTAATTCCTTATGAGAACTTTCAAGTTCTGTTGTTTTGGTTTATGGATGTGTTGACTATAGCTAAAATAGCCTTGTTTTTTTATTTTTTTTCGTTTGTTTTTCTTAGTTTCATTCTAAGATTTCTGGGACGATATAAAATTACAATGGCGAAAGTCCACAATAGTACCGTATGGCAGTTCATCTAGGTTGGGTTGTTGATTTATGAACCACGCAGTATCTAGCGGCTTAGTATGAACTACGACCATCCTAGAGCTTAATGAAGTGAATTACAATTAAATCACACATGTTGAACAGTTTTTACTACAGCCTAGTACTAAAAGAATACTTGGTTCAAGTATTAGTTTTCGCAGCTGTCCACACATGTAGAATGTTAAATGAACACGTGCTGGGGAAGTATTTCAGAGTTTTAATCACTGTTGCCTCTTTCACTACACATTTAACGTTACCAGCATCCCCTTGCAAATCTGATGTGTTTACCACTTCACTTTCTCCAATAGGTAGAAAACTGGATGCAAAACTCACGTCACTTCTAAAGTGTTGCTTGAACTACTACATATAAAGTTACAGTGTTATGTAACTATTATGTAACATACATTTCCGAAATGAGACTCACAGTATCCAAGTGAATGTTCAAACAGTAGTGGGTGTGTTCGGGATAATCTGACAATAATTTTATCCCTTAGAATTCAGATGACTGAGTGGCATTTGAAACTCATAATCACCTATGATATTTTGCTGCATAATGTTTTGTGTCGTAAGAGACAAAAGTAATCAGGATTGAAGTGCTCAAAAGATAAAACTGAAAACTGCCTTAAGAATACTCAAATCCAATCGCACATTTAAAAGATCAACACTTTAGTAAAACTGCCAAGACTCGGAGAAGAAACTACCTCATAATAATCGAACAACATTTCAGTATGGATAACAGAGGCAAACATATGACTTGTGTTAAAAAACATTTTAGAGCTAATAACAAAAAATTAGTTCAATTTATTCTTTCTTATTTTTATCAAGTGGGTAGCAAGACAGAGACGGAAACCCTTTCATCTACAACATTCACAGCCGAAGCAATGTGTTGGCATAAGAAGAGTGTTGTGACAAGAAGTGAAACTCATTAATCAAAGCAAAAATAATTTGGTAATTTATAGTGTCATAAAGAATTCATTTTATGAGCTTGTGTTTGGAGCCTTTCAAAGTTCATGATCCGATCCAACACGTTGCTGTCAAGACTTGAAAGTAGCAACAGAGTGTAGCATGTCATTGGATTTTGTAATGATGCAACAATGTTTAGCCTGTAGCGGAGCATCAGTCCCAGCAAGGTGCTGTTCATTTGTCCTTACCCTGTAACTACCCTTTCCTCTCGGATCCCCTCACTACCCACACGGGAAAATGTAAAAATTCCGAGCGAGTTTCCTGTCCCGCGGGCGCACGTCCCGAACGTTTCCCTGCGCCTCGCTTCCTGTTTTGCATTCCACCCCCGGCCGGGCGTCTAGCGCACGGCCTCCACCCTCGCTAGCAGCTCCAACCCCTCCCAGTAACTCCAGCCCCACGGTTACCAGAACCGCTGCGGCAATCCTACTTACTTTGCTGGCAGCCTGCAGCCTCGTGTATGGAGGCTTCATCGCGGTCTCACCGGGTACAAGACGCGCGTGCGCAAACATCGCTGTCGGCGGTGCGCTCGTGAGGTGATTGCTAACGCGCTCAGGGATACGACCAGCGATATTCCGCCCCATATCTCTCCACTCCTTCACGCCGAGATCTCACACCTCGTGCTTCACATCCCCTAGTTTTTTTTCTTAAAGGCTTGCTCAACGATTTTGCTGCTAAGTTCTGATTTGTCGATTTTTATTTTTTGTGTTTATACTTGGTGGTGGTATGGATTCAAGGGTTCGTCTCGTTAGTCGCACCGCTTGCTACACGCTATAAATGCGTTGTAATATGTTGGGAATTATGTTATCTTCGATGATATATTCCACATACTGTTAATGTGCGTGTATATATATATATATATACTCATTTCAAAAACAAGTACGGGAAGTTTCTTTCAAGACACCACACATACGAGAGACACTGCTTCGAGGCCTTCCATCGTCGCTAAAAAAAATGCTTTTTCATGCTACCATACATGCAAATGTACTAACTGAACATATGCGAAGCTAATGTATTGTAATGTGTTAGATTTTGCTGCAGACATTTGATCGATAAACGCTTTGAAAGTTAATTGAGTGTTTGGGGCGTATTGGCGATGCGGCATTTGATGCACATGTAAAGGTCGCCCTTACAGCTCCTTCGCTTCTAAGTCTCAAGCGTGCAGAACAACTCCAGGTCGGCGCTCTTAAGAGTGCGTGATAGATAAATAAACGCTGAAAACATCAATTGATTTCTACGCTTTTTTCGAAGTTAATATGGATAAAATACTCAGTGACAATCCTAGACAATGATATTTGCCAACTTTATGAGTAAATATTTATCCAGCATTACTAATTCGTTTCACGTGATCTCTTGCGCCGCAGTTAAATGCACGAGGTTCCGGCGTCAGAGATTGTGCCTCAGAAGTTCGTAACACTGGAAACAATTTTGTTTAAAACGTTGGCTAAAACTATTGTCTAGGATTGCTATTGTTTAATTTTCGCAAATTGGCTTCAAGAAACCTACAGTTTTAGATTAATGCTTTTAGCGTTGAATTATGTACCACGCCCTCTTAAGAGAGAGTGACGTGCCAACAATTGTTTGCATGTGTAATGTGTAGACATATTTCCCAGTACGTTTTTATTTAACAGTGTAGTATTCAAAAAAGACGGAAAAAGTCTGTGAATAGGAATAATTACGAATCTTTTAACGTTGTACTTTCCACAGATAATTTTTAAAATTGTTTACTGTTTGTTGCTATAATTTGCTTAAGTGTTCGATTTCATTTATATCTCGGAGGAAAATTATTTCAACGATTGTTTCTTAAAGTGTGTTTTATGCACATCCGCCAAACAATTGACCTTTCTGGTTTAGGTGAAACTGTGTAACCCATTTCGAAATGTTTCACTGATAAAAATTGCTAATGAAAAATGAAAATCATAAAGCTATTTTGCAAGATTTAGCGTATTGTAACTATAGCAAAAAAGGTGATTTCTTCCTTGTTTTTATAACTTGCATAAATGCTGCAGCACGTAAATGTAGGTGATGCGGCTTAACGTCTCGTCCACAGCGAAGTCGTTAGAAACAATTATTAGCTTATAGAGACAGTAAACAAGGAAGGAATCAGCCTCAGCTTATAGTTAGGAACTATAATTGGCGTGATATTGAAAAAAGTATGGAAAACCTAGGATCAGGTTCGAAATTTGTCCTCCGAATGCGAGTCCACAATACTATCGTGCTCGGTTTTGAAAAGTACATGTAGGTTTGTTATCTCGCTTCACCCTTGTTACCGCTCAACACATGGGTGAATTAAAATTTTCGTAAAATCAAAAGAACTTTAAATTGATCGCGAACTGCGTGTATTTATTTAATTATTTATTTCATTTTATGCCCTTTCCATTTATTTGAAAGTTGCTTCAGGGAGAACATATGGGACCTGCGGTGGTTTACCATTGCGTTCCGTAAGGCTTGAGACCTGGGGACAAACACTAAACACTACACCCAGAACTGAACTCGGAAAGATAGCATTAAATTTCATCTTCCCGGCTAGCAATCGAACCCGGGACCCACCAAGCGGTCTAACCTCTATTTATTGTAAGCATAAAATGTTTCTCATACATAAACGACTCTGAACCATGTGTTAGAGTTAGCGGTTTGGAGACGAGATAAAAAAAATCACAAGCAGGAAAATGGCTGATAATGAAAGGGGTCAGATTTTAAAAGAATGTCTTTCATGAGTGTTGAGTCCAGATTCATATTTCTGTACCAAATCACTAGCGGAAAATTCCAGCACCATGCTAATGATGTTTGCTGCCGAAAGTCGGTATCGACACACGGAATGTCAAGCGTCAAACGTTCTGGTCCTGTGATTAAGTCCAGCGGTGAAGTGCACTCGGAGCTTTGGTCGATTGGTTTCTCTCTCTCTCTCGAGAGAGAGAGAGAGACTCTCGTTATTTCTGCCGGACATTTTCACTTTTACAACCTTTCAAGAACGATAATTGCTTCATTTCTGAATCGCAAGCAGTAAAAATAGTTTAAATAATGGGTAACGAACCGCAAAAAGGTGGAGTAACCAGGTTTTATGCACATTATGTAAAAGTTTTTGGGCACTTTATGTAAGAGTTCAAAACACTCTTCTAGAGCACATTTTTGCTCGTCAAAAGTTTAAAATGCGTGATAGACTTTTATACGCATTATGTGCACGATTGAAACATTTTACAGCTATTTTCTACGTGTCTGTGTACGAAGATTTTTCCCCAATAAGTATTACTTTCATTCGGTATTAAAATGTGGAAATTTTGACGCAGTCTCTTACACCAATTAAAGCTTACATAATCAGTGTATACCATCGAAACCTATACGACCACACTTTTTTCTCTCGCACTCCATTACTTCTTACAAAAGCAGCTGTTATTGATTTTCATTCTGCAACCAAGGTTATTAATGACAACGTAGTCTATTTATGAATAACTCATGTTGTGACTTATTTCGGTCCTAAATGCATGCACAGAAAGTTTAAATAATTTGCATATATTTTGCTATACGTTTCTGTTGTGCAGGGCATGCATTGCAATATGTAGCTAAATTCTCACTTGTTAACACGTAACCTCAAATTTTGTGGCATTCCTTTGTACGACTGCAACTTGTATTCTGGCCAGTTGACTGCATACGTGTAACAGCTTCTCAGGAAGCATGCAGGATGGACTGTGGTTACAATTCTTTATTTGTGGTTCGATAATCACATTTTAAACAAATACAAAAACTTATAATTTTGGACTTTGCATTTCAAATCCACGTGGCGTCAATTTCGACCAAGATTTTTTGCCGTTACGGAAAATACGAAACGAAATCGGTTGGTTCAGTGCAGCCAATGGAATGTGTTTGGTACAACTGGTTATTAAAATATCTGTACTATTTTATTTTATTTAATATTTGTGTTTTAAAAACTTTTAAATTTATGAACATATATTTCTATATAATCACTGTGTCGTTAAAGTATGCTGTTATGTGATTACAAAGAGTAAATGTTTAATTTTTTCATTGCTAGTGCAGTCAATCTACCTTATACTTTTTAAGAAGCCTGATATTCCCTATGAAGATTCGCTCCCCTGCTTCAGACCTTTCACGCTGCACGCACATATTCTATATTCTCCTCGCTTCGCCTATTCTTTACCCATGCATGGTACGAACCCTTGGCTGTACTACTCGACCCGCCCCCCTCTCCCGTCGCTCTCTTCGTGGCAGTGTTTGGATAACCAAGAAGCGGCCCTTCGCTTTTCTTCTCTTGACGTGTCTTCTTTTCTCTTCGCAACAGTGTGCACAAATATTAACTGTAGGAGCTGCAGTGCAAACAATTTTTAAAGAATTTCAATAAAATATGCTTTAATATCGTAGAAATATAGGCTTCCGTGAATTTATGGAATTTTACGGTCGTCCATCCGTAAACTGACAATACAGAAACACTTCCGCAAAAAAGTACAGGAGCCACTTTCGTATACTTATAGTATTTTTCTGAAAATATTTCCGTGAATTTATAAAAAATTTTAACAGTGTGCAATGGAGAGCGAGCACTTGCGTACTTTGCAGCAGCCATGTGCTAATAATGTCGGTAGTTATTTGAACTAATGTTCTTTATATAGCATTATTTACACATTTAATATAAGCAAAATGAAAATGAAATATATTTAAGCCACGTAATTAATAAAATTACTTATAAATTAAACGAAATAACGAAATAAATAAATAAAACCAATGTCAATTTGGGCAGAACTGATTTTAAAAATAATTGCATATATAAATACGATTAAAATAAATACACCAAACAGGAGAAAACTAAATGAATTAATAAATACACGAACAAAAAAAAAAATAAAACACACTCTATGGGTAGAGATGATGGTTTATCGCAGGAAAACTTGACTGTTTGCTGGGTTTCAAGGCACGTTCAGCTTGCCAAACTATTTCTGGCTTTCGCTTGTACGTATAGGTTGTTACTCTACTAGACTGGGTCAATAAGAATCCCGATATTGTAATAATTTATACCAGTTCTTTGTCTGCAGACAGCTACGTTGTAGCAGACGCATCTTCCAATCATATGTGTTGCAATTTACTACAGCGTTTTCAGTGGTATGTTGGGACAAAGCATTTTCGCGATATACCATCATCTCTAGAGTCTATGTGTAGAGAGATATAGAATGCTTTATTGCCGGAAAAGTTGAATGTTTGCTTGGTTCCGGTGTAGTGTTTAATGTCCGATGTTCGTATTCTGTAATCCGCGTGTTCACGTTTACCTGAGCCAATGAGAATCGTTGGTACGTCGATACTGATCGTTTGTTATTCGTCTGTAATAATAATTTGGACCGCGTCCAGTTATATAATGCTAGGGACTAGAACATTTCCCGAATTCAATGACTTACAGGCTAGAA
>PNEQ01006175.1:47355-102424 GCA_003012365.1 Medauroidea extradentata
GTTTGATGGATTTCAATACACGTCCAGCTTACCAGAAGATTACTGGCTTTAGCTTGTACGTGGAGCTGTTGCCCTATTTGACTGAGCCAATAAGAATCCTGATATTGTAATATTTGATGTCTGCAGACAGCTACGTTGTGTCAGTGTTTTCAAGGCTATCTTGGCACAAAACATTTTCGCGATATACCATCATCTCTAATCCTATGCTTTGCCGAAGAGAAAATTTTGATAATACAATATTAATAAATGTTATGGCTCAAAAACTGAAAATACAATATAATTGTCTAACACCCCTCCTTAAGGTTGGATATCAGTCGCCATATTGGATTATTTTATTTGTTTCTTTTTTTAAATTCTGAGAACAAAAGAGCAAAATGTGCGATTGTAGCGTTATTTCTATTCACCTTGCGCTACAGTACAAGCATCACGGTTGAACTTTCAACGTATGTTTAGGCTACAATCAGTTACACAATTTGTTTCATAATCCTAATTTTGTGCGACTAATTGCGGTCTAGATATACGTTAAATATTCATCCGCGATGCTTGCACTGAAGCGCAAGGTAAATAGAATTAATGCTATTATCTCACATTTTATACTTTTCTTCTCAGAATATAAAAAGAGCGATAAATATTATAATCCAATATGGCGACTGATGTCCCACCTTAACACTAGTTAAGAAATGAGACTTGGACGAGTAAATTGCGGAGAGGTGCATGTGTGTATTCCAGGACAACCAGTAGCTTAACAACATTCCACAGCTCTGCCCCACACATCTCTTCCACCCGCGGCAGTCGCCAATTACCACTCCCTCCTCCTCCCGCACAACATCCGTGAACACGGCACACTTCTGTGCGTGCGCCCATACTCGCGGAGCGAATCGCCAATTAGGAGCAGTCACGCCTCCTGGTTTCTGGGAAAACAATCCTTACCGACGTGAACTTTCGCCCGGACCGGCGACTGCGCACTCTCGCTTACTGAGTAAAAAAAAGCAAGTATTGTTTTCAGAGAAAGTCCTACCGCGGAAGATATGCCAGTTTCACGCAGAAATTATTTTATTTTCGAGGAACAATGGTTTTGAAATTTTTTCCCTCCCCAAACCGCTTATCCTCGAGCGAACAGAGTATCGTATAAGTTAATAGTAATTTCTGCATTTGTGGCGAGTGCATAACTGTAAAAGAACATTAGATGATTAAAAACCAGGACCGTGTATACGGAATTAAAGTAGAAAATATTGGTTGAACAATGTTATGATTTCATCTTCTTTGCTGTATTTTGTTTTCACATAAAACTAAGTTAAGTTTTATATCTAGGTAAGAAGTAAGGTTTAAAGTATCTTCGACAGCGAGGTCTCTATACATGAACCATAGAGATTAAGGGACAAATATGGTTTACCATAATTTCCTAGTCTGAAATCTCACTCGCTTCCAACCAACTCTGCCATATATACTTGAACGGTTGTGTTAGTGTTCCGGTGCCCGTCTACGCGGTTAGAAATCTTCAGGGAATTGCCTTTCACCGTAGATGAGTTTCGCTCAACTCATGTATTCATACGCTGGCCCCGTGGTCGGTGGACCTACACGAGCAGTTTACCTTAACACATAATCAGAGACCGGAAAAATTCCGCGGTTTCACTGACCTGTAGGCTAGCCTCGAAGAATATTTGTGTACTCAAGCATACATCAACTAACACACTGATACCGCTTGATTGGGTCTGCATTTACCAGCTTCTTTATTATTGCTTCTACGCCCTCCAGGAGGTTTCAAGTAGTCAAGGACAAATTGCGACAGTGACACGAACTTACAATTGTTTAACATCTAGCTTGTGATCAAAAGAAAACGCGGATTATTCATAGGCGTACACGTAGTATATAGATGGTAAAAAGTGTGGCGGTGCCCTTTAAAGCTCGTATACTAATATGGTTACTAGTTACATGAGGCCTTATACATAGACCTTTTGTCAAATAGTTGAGGCCCTGAACTTTTCGCGAAAATATTTTTGTCCCACTTTGTTTCAATGCCTTCCGTGCACATCCTCAGCTATGCTTCATTGTTATTGGCAGCGTGTCTTCTCTGTGAAGTGACGTCCCTCATTTGGCTGTGCCAATCACAATAAGATTAGAGCAACACTACAAGTCTGTAATGTACAGGTAGGACCTCAGGGCACTTATGAGTTAAAGCATCCAATCGCTGTCTATAGAGCAGAATTACGAACGTGAACGTAAGGCAATAAACAAACTGGGGCAAAATTCCTTCTGATATGTTAAGACGGTGAAAATTCGTAAACTTATTTGACGCCAAAAATGTATCCAGAAAAACGTAGCGTGTTGTACCGTATACGTCCTTGATGATTTCTTTGGTCGTATAGCTAACGAAAAGACGTGAATACTTAGAACTATTTATTGTTTGGTGAAAATAATTTTGCAGCTAATTGTTTCAATGCCTTACGTGTACATATGCAGTTTAGCCTCATGTTATTGGTAGTGTGTCTTTGTTGCAACACGTCTCTCATTTGACTGTGCAGTGAGAACAAGGTTACTGTGACACAATACGCCTGTGATTTGACAGTAGAAACCCTGCCTAGTGAGAGGTTAAACATCCAGTCATTGGCTTTTAGAATAGCTGCAGATATGCACAAATACATTGAAACCAAAGGTGCAAAAATCTTTTTGCAACAAACTCGTGGATTTACTGTTAGGGTATTGTTATTGTTATTATTATTATTGTTATTATTATTATTATTATTATTATTATTATTATTATTATTATTAGCATACTGGAGAATATTCTTTATTTGCCTTGTCTCTGCCTGACATGTTGCTCTTCAAGTTCTGGTTGACAAATGCTGTCCGTCGTGAATTCTTATCGATTTCCGCAATGTTATTGACTCACATGTGACTCAAGTTCGCCACGCGGAGCTTATTTGTAAGGTTATTAGGTGGTAAATTAGATATATTATCTTTAGTTACAGCAAGTATTAAAAAAACTTAAAATAGTTTCCCTTGCACAACTCTCGCAAGGCGAGGGAAGGACATGCTATTTTAAATTTTCCTTCAACACAACCGGTTTTGCGTCGGTTTCACATAGACCTGTTGATGTTTAAAAATGTTTATCCCATAAATGATCGAAAAAATTCAAATGATGGCTTTATACGTAGGTACTTTGTGTAGGTAAGTTCCTTGCTATGTTGACGTAATTAGAAGGGCTTTGAAATTCTGAAAATAACATTGAGTAAATTCTTTCTTCTTCAAATCGCTTGAGTCTGATGGTGAATGCACTGTTGCAATATATCCTTGCTTCTCCCGTTCTCGGTGTACTGAGAAGTTTGTACGATCTATGTCGAACTATAGGGATTGGTATTCCTACTTCCGAGCAATTCGAGGTTCTCAATACCCACGTTCGGTGACGTTCACTTCGGAACATGTTATAACTCAAGAAAACGACAAGTTTGTGCCGCGCAGTTATCCCTTGACTTTTTGACACATCCTGGAGGTCGCTGAGCCATTAATAAAGAATCAACTAACTGAATACAAGCCACGTGGCATCACGATGTCAGCAAGCAGTTTATGAGCAGCTGCTGTCATCTGGTCTGCACGGATATTCTTGGAGGTCAGCCTGCAGGTCATACAACCCGTGACTTCTCCCGGTCTCTTTATACTGAAGCTAGACACTAGTTTTTCGTGAAAACATTTCTATCAAAATTTGTTTCTTTCAATGCGTCACGTGAACCTGTGCAGCTCTGCTTTATGGTCAGTGATTGGTAGAGATCTGCACATTTCTTATTATCTAACAACAGATTAGAATCCAATGGCCTATACTCACCCAAACATACTCCGTGATGTTATAGAGTCCGACGCTTCATATATTTGTATGACCACATTTTAGGGTAGAAGGTATTTTACAATTGACTTTATATCACTGGTTGAAAAAATCCGTCAGGCGAACCACACAAACTGTCAGCCAACAGCAGTCAGATAAGCACACAGTAACTTGGAATCCAGTTTGTTGTCAGATAATAACTAGAAACCCGAAAAATTCGCGTTATAATTTGGGCACAAGCTAGGATTCAATCAACTATAAGTTTACGTCACTTTCGCAATTGGCCTTTGATTTATTTGATATCTCCTGGAAGTCTTTGAGCCAATAATGGAAGTGTAACTAATACACACCCATGTCGCTCTAACAGCAAGCAGCTTATGAGCACCTGCTGTCTGCTTCAGTTCACATGTATGTTCTTGCATGCTAGCCTACATGTCAGTGAACCCGCAATAAGGCGAAATTTGCACGTCATAGCGATTGGATGCTTTTGAGTCTCAGCTTCTTGGGGTTCTATCCACAAATCACAGACATATAGGGCCGTATCTATAGACCTCTTTCGAATGACAACCATCTGCTCACCAATGCTTGCTCTATGGGGATAGCAGTTGGTTGTCATTCGAAAGAGGTTTATAATATCGGCTCATAGTGCCGCTGTAACATTATTCTGACTGTCGCGGTCAAATAACAAACGTGCCACAAAGACACCAGGGCGCGGTGGTTGAGGGGAGGTCAGACCTCTCGCCTCCCACCAAGACGATCCGGGTTCGATTCCCGGCAGGTTCGGACACCGGATTTCCGCATGTGGGAATCGTGCCGGTCGATGCCGCTGGTCGGCGAGTTTTCTCGGGGATCTCCCGTTTCCCCCTCCCATTCATTCCGGCGCTGCTTGTTACTCATATCAGATCACCACTAACAAGCGTTAAGAGAGCGTGGTACATAATTCAACGGTAAAAGTATTAATCTATAACTGCAGGTTTCTTGAAGCCAATTTGCAAAAATTAAACAATATCAATCCTAGACAATAATTTTAGCCAACGTTTTAAACAAAATTGTTTCCATTGTTACGAACTTCTGAGGCATAATCTCTGACGCCGGAACCTCGTGCATTTAACTGCGGCGCAAGAGATCACGCGTAACAAATGAGTAATTCTGTATAAATATTTACTCATAAAGTTAGTAAATACCTTTATCTAGGATTGTCATTGAGTATTTTATCCATATTGGCTTCGAAAAAGCGCAGAAATCAATTGATGTTTTCAGCGTTTATTTATCTACCACGCACTCTTAAAGACCTCGATGTTACGCGGCATGCAACAGAGATGCGAATGTGCACGTAACGCATTAAATCAAGCTGGTGCAAACATACTTTAATAGAAATCAACGATAGAGATAGAGAATGAAATATCTCGAATTTTGAACCATCTTGTTTGAGTGCCGTACGTGCACATCTGCAGCTCTGCTTCATAGTCATTGACAGCGTGTATTTGTGGGCGAGGTTTGTCATTCGACTCTGCCAGTGTGAATAACGTTACTGTGACACCACACAGCTGCGATTTACGGGTAGGATCCTAAGACGCCGTGAGATGAAAACATCCAAACTCTGATCATGAAACAGTGCTACGCTGGTCACAAATGTATAAAAATCGTGGTGTCTCTATCGTGACTGCATAGCCAATAAAATACAGTAGGATGAGGTGATCAGACGAAGATTATTTAATGCGGTCCAAGAGTTCGCAGACAAATAACGAACGTTCAATAGAAGCGTACCAGAATTTTCACACAAATAACTACAAATGAATGCCGGCCATGTAAATACTACGCCGAGACCTAGCAGACAAATAGCTTTCACGACGTAAAATAATTTAAGACACTCCTTGATATTATTCACTAACCCAGTCATGCAAAATAAAACATTTTTATGTAATTAAACACTAAAATATACTAAATTAAAATAGTATACTTCCTACGAATAATACCGTTGAGTTGAACAGTTGAACACAGACAAGTCATATGTTATATATATTATACGTACCAACACGTATAAAAATAAACTGTATAAAATACAACAAAACATGTAAAAGTTTGTCGTTATTGGCAGGTATCAGTGTGCCTATATGCGTCCTACGTTTGGCATAACTTTTGTCTCTCATGTTTCCCAGTGACAAATCGTTGGTATTTTACTATAATTTGGGCATTTTTTTCTAGTCTCATACACAATGTTCATGTAGCATGATAGCATGGCACCACTGTAGAGTTTTTTATATGTACGTTGGCACGAATAATTCCCGCGATATAGCGCTGCTTTTGTGTGCACAGTTAGTGTCAAGTACCGTCTCTATCGCAGAACGCCCAGGGCGAGGTACAGAACGTGACGCGAAATCGAAGTAACTCGCGCAAGCAGGTCTGTGTGTTTGTAGAGGTTGTCGGGTTGACAAGGGGGAGGAGAGTTAGGAACGATACTGTCTGTTATTGCGCGGTTGTTTCGCAGTATCGGGTAAGTGAGCCTCGCGGGTTTGGTGTAGGGGATGCAGTTTCCAATAACCGATTATAATCCTCTCCTCTCCCCTGTCCCGAAACGAGCAAGGGTTCAGAAACTGCCAAGTCGCGGGGAACCGCATCGCAACCAACCTCGCTCCTCAGATGATGAAACTGGCATGCTTGTTCGGTTTGCATGATCCGATAACCGACCAGCTCAGCCTTCGTAGCTTTCCTACGTAATCCCTGGTGTTGCACAGAAAAGCTGGACGGCGATGGGATTATCCGTACTATAAAATTTTCCCTAACGAAGTATTCTCTGTACATACATATATACATACATCAATGACTGAAAATCACACGTTTCTCGAAGACAACATTAAGAGGATTTGGGTAATAGAATAATGCTAAAGCATTCAATTCAAACACTCAGCTATTCGTAAGTCAATATAAAAAACTAAAAAAGGAAAAGTCTAGATAACAGGCGATGCCAACATTATGAGGAAATGTTTTGCCAGAGCGTAATATTTTACGGAAGAATTAAATTTGTAATACTTCTTGGCCAGGGACAAATAAATATTCTTGTAAGATAGCCTGAACGTCAGTGAACCCGTAATTTTTTTCTGCCGTTAATTATTGGGCAGAAATTTCCTCACTCGATGTACCCAAGATGACGGAGAGCCAGAAGTAAACATTCAGTGCTGTGGAACTCCGTGTGGTCACAGACTAAAAGTAGTAATACAGACATGACGTGCCGGCTCATTTTGATACGGGCGAACTTCGTTGGTTTCTGGCTACCTGTGACTTGTTGATACCAGCCCTATGTTTGTTTGGTTCCTTCGTGTTACTGTAGGTTTCCTATTGGTCTGGCTGCAGAGTAGCAGGCAGCCGACTTACGCTGATTGGCGGTAGGCGTTTCCGCCGTGTCCGTGGCCAGCGAAGCCATTTTACTGGCGTGTGTGACAGAGTTTGCTGACCTACCGGCTATTTCACTTCTGTATTCCTGAATATTCTGTGGTGTTGTGACAGAGTAGCCACGATTTTGTCGCGAAAGGATTTTTGCACCATTCTGAAGTATGTCTTAGCTCAGACACGCCTCTCATTTGACTACACCAATCAGAGTAAGAAAATTGTGCTACCATAGTCTGTGATTTGCCAGTGGAAACCCAAGACAATTGAGCGTTAAAACATCAGATCACTTACCATGAAGCAGAGCTGCAGTAATGCACATAAGTCATTGAAACAAATCGATGTAAAAATCTTTTCGCCATAAAATCATGGCTCTATGTTTGACATCCAATAATAGCGGCGTGCAAGGAAGTAACGACATGCTGTCTAGTGTACGAATTCCGGCCCGAGGGTGAAACGCACCGTGACATAGCTGTGATTTGAATAATGAATTATATGGTTGTGAAGAAAAGTATCAATCACTCTGTGCAATGGCAGACAGGCAATTGAAATGCCTAGTGATTCCGAGAAATGTAAAGTTACAATCGTTCATAATAATTGCGTGCAACATATCAATGATGTTTGAATCGGTCTGGTAAGTAAGAAGTGTATTGGGTAAACGTTTTACACCAAGTATATCTGTTTATGCACGCCATTTTGTAACTAGGAAACTCATAACCGATACTTTTCAAGACCCGAAGCTAACGCCAATGCCACCTACAGAATAGGCCTTTCATAGAATAATGCTCTTTGACTGCTACCGACAGATCGTCCATATAATTATAACAGATTACTGTTGTACCGTTGACAGACAGAATTTCCTCTCGTTAGTTCATTTTTTACTATGGGAAATGCTTGTAGTTATACAGAAATAAATTACATATGTTGTTAACACCTAAAACTTAAAGTTAACTTGTAAGTTAACGGATACAGAAATGGGTTAGTATTTAGGCCTACACTATTTTTTGAGCACGCGTGTATATATATATATATATATATATATATAGCGAGAGAAAGAGAGAGAGAGAGAGAGAGAGAGAGAGAGAAATTATCGTAAAATTGTTTCATAGACGTGATAGAAATTCTTTAACTGTGTAGTGTATACTTTTTTTTATGATTTTATGGTAGTTATTGAAGTCGATAAAAAATAATATTTTAAGAAAATAATACGACTACCAAGAAAAACTATTTCAACAAACATATGTGATGGTTTTACGTTGTGTGGTACTTTTTGTTATTTAAAAAGTAATATTCGCAATACCAGTGAAAATAGGATCCAGTAACCTTAAGTCAGTATCAAAATAACTGATTTATTGCCAGAATGTTTTCCGGAACTTCTTCCTGCGCATGTTCCCGAAGGCTAAACAGGATACATTTTTGTGTATATTAATTGAGTTCGTCTAAGCTCACAAGTCATCTATAGTGAGCATGTTAGCAACCCAAACTGTAATCAATGCTTTGCTTCATCGGAAGCAGTAATTGCGTGGGATAGTAAGAGATACGCTATTTCCAACCGCTGTGGGTAGAAGTGGTTACCACCTCACCTGTCTACAATTCAAAGTAAGTTACCCATCAGTCGGGAAGGAAAAATTCGCGAGTTGAATGACCTGCTTGTTAGAATCCAGTGTCGTACGCATACTCAACCCCCGTATATTCGTTCATTGTTTGCTGTGCAAGTGAGTACCAGATAATTGACAATACATGGTCGGGACTTGAGTATACACAGCTCACGCAGGTCTTTGAAGTCTCGAAATACCTACTCCTTTCTCTAGCAAACAGCTTGACAAAGCCGAGACCTATTTAACCTCTTTGAAACAGCATCGTGACGAGTCCCATCGCTAGGCGTATACTAGACCAACATTTCTCTTCAGAGTATCCAGTCTTCAAATCATCCCAGTCACTCAAGTGTAATCACAGCCAGTCCTTTGGTGGAATGAGCAGCGTACTAGGACTTGCGGGAACGCCCAAAATCGGCTTGAGCCATAAACCCCAGTATCCCAATGCCACTCCGAGTCAGCACAGCATGCGCTTGGGGCTTTCACGCTGATACCCGAAGTACTTACAAGAGTTCATGCATCTGAGTTTTCACCTGTAAGCAAGACGACTCTCCAGGGTTCCAGAACCCCTTCCGCAAATTCGTCACCTCACGTGATCAGTCCACAGGGCAGGCCCGTTTGGGACATGCAGTCTTCTCACAGCTGGTTAGGGAATCCACCTGACTTCTGGAAGCCAGGCCAGAATTTCTATGCGAGTGATCTCTGGTGCACCAAGAAGGAGGAGCTCCACTAGCCCAGTCTTCACCATCACTCCATTAATTGCCTTGCGAAAACTTATCGTTGGTAGAAGTGAACCAATGAGGAGTTGAAGATGGACTTGAGTAGGATTGTATATTTCCATTAAGACTGCACTACAGGAAGTATGGTATTGGCCAAGGTACAGGCCCAGTAGCATGGGAACATCGGACATGTATGAATGATCGTCCACAATCAGTATCCATCGAGGTATTTAGTACGCCAGAGTCCCTTTGCCGCAGCAGCGTGCAAGCGAAGAGAAAAATTTCTCCAGCACCATGACCTCGGACACCGCAACACACGTTTGGGTGGACGGGACGAACACCACTTCCCTTGGAGTACACATGGGGTGGGTAGAACTTTGCTCCAGGAGGCACGTCGCTTAGACCCTGAAATGCAGTGTGGCAAGGCGACCGACGACTCGGAAATCAATTGGGTTTTCTCTTCTCAGTGGAGTGAGAGGGGCAGAGAGGGGAGTAGACGCTACAGCAGATGCTCTCAACGCGGCTGTGCAGGCTGGTGTCTAGATGTAGAGTGGGTGGAGGGGGTGGTAATGGCAACCTTCCCCGACGCGTTAGAACCGCGACTCTGGCGAGGGAGGCGAGACAAGAAGACATTGGGGAGACGGGCTCTCCACAAGCCACTCCCGATGATTGGACGTATCCTGCCACGTCTTTTGGGGTCTGCTTAAGCGGCGGTGAGCTCAAGAAAGAGTACATATGCTATATTGAATGTGGTAACCAAACCCGCCAGCTAAAATATGCGTGACCGCGGCGGTCTATTGTCAGTTCACTAGTATCACCTGGTGGCCATTGCAATTTAACGGTGGTTTTCTCTGTGTTCTTCCATTTCCCCTGCCTATACATTTAGTCATACTCAACTTCATATGACCGTCACTGGCACTCAAAAGACCACACAGTAAAACTTTGACGAAAACCAAACAACTCCATAAAAATGCGCCCCATTTTCGCAGGTGATGTATTTATCCATTTTCCAAAACCCTATTCGAACCATATCATCACAATCTAAATTTTTCATTATTGTTTTTGTCACTGGATTTTTCTGTTTTTACATAGCCCAGCTCAGTGTGATATTTCACCGACTGCTGTCCGTCATGCAATGACGTTGAGTTGGCTGAGTTCTTTGAAGCATATTTTGACATGTTACCGTTGAACCATCTTATCTTGAACTTGCCAAAAACTGTTGGCAAATGGCTACAGCCACGTGACTATGGCGAAAAGAATTTTGCACTGTTTGGTCCCAATGCCTTACATGCACATCTGCAGGTCTGCTTTATGGTCGGTGTCTAGGTAGGGAAATGGAAATTTCTCGAGTTTAATGTCTTGAATGTTAGAATTCATTGTCTTATGTATACTCAAGCCACATGTATAGGTCATTCGGGATAAAGAGAGCACTAAATATTTAACCTTTGAAAAATATCACAAGCCGTTACTGCATATAATTCAACTTTTAACTATAGTTGCCTTACTGCTCGTGTGGTTGGGCGGCGTTTTACCGAATATAGTTCCATGTGGTTTCCTATTTAAATTTAACCATACTGAAACAAAAGCAACCTAAATCGACATAATTGTAGTTTATATCAGTAATAAACATTTTTAATCAAACTGTATATATTCCTACCGACTGCATAATTTATCTTATATGCCCAGATATCAAGTGGCGTGTCCAAAGAGGTCGGATATTTCCCGTCGTTAGCCGTTACGCGCGGAACGACACAGATTAGCTGAAAATAGAATTTCAGCAGGGCTTTTTCGAGTGTTCACTTTATTCCGAACCGCCTATATTCATTTGTTGTCTGCTGTCCAAGTCAGTAGCAGCTGATAGGCAAATTATCTGCGCCTGGAGTATATCACTGCAGGTTATTAATAGAGCCCGGTAATTTTCGCGAAAAGATTTTTGCAGCACTTTGTTTCATTGCCTTACGTACGCACCTGCGTCTCTGCTATGTGATCAGCGATTGGATGCCGTAACACCCAGCGTGTGGAAGTTAAACCCGCAAATCACAGACGTGATGTGTGGCAGTTATCCGTGTACTGATTGGCACAGTCAAATGAATAACGACTCTGCACAAAAACACTCTGTCAATAGCCACGAAGTTGAACTGCAGGTGTGCACGTAAGACACTGAAACTAAGTGGGGCAAAAATCTTTTCGCGAAAAGTACCGGGCCCTAGTTATTAAACATGTGAAATTTTCCGTTCTCTAGTGATAGGATGTTTTAACTCTCGCCTGTCTTGGGGTTCTACTGGCAAACCACAGACGTAAGGTGTCACAATAACCTTATTCTGATTGGTGCAGTTAAATGAACAAAGACACGCTGCCAATAACCACGCAGCACGTAAGGCGTTGAAACAAATGGTGCAAAGATTTATTCGCAACAAAATTGGGTATCAGTTGTACCTTACTTCAATAGACGTTTCTTGGAGAACTCTAAATCAGTTAAAGACATGCAAGTAAACGAGCAACTCTTGACCTTACCTGGTCTGGGCAGCAGTCAATAAAATACACAAGTTGCTCGAGAATCCGTAATACAGTGCTATTTAGCCTCTAGGTCACAGAAGTTATTACATTTTTCGTATCCTGATCTGGGATGTTTCACAGCCAGACTGTAGGTACATATTTCTGACTGAGGGCTAAATCTTAGTTTTGTATATTTCACTGTAAAATATATATTAGGTCAGTGACGCCATTATGTTTTACGAAATCACCCCAGGCGAATGCAGGGGTGGTAACTTCATTCGGGCTAAAGCTTCTTCCCTGCGTGTTCTTAATTCTCTGAGCTACTGATCCCCTCCTTATTTAACACAAGACTTAAACACCTGCTACAAACCAGTGGCGTAGCGTGGAGTGTTCCAAGGCGCGCAGTGCTAAGAAGTGATTTTACATAACGCAGTCTTGTCTGTGGAACATTATACTGTTTGTAGCAGGTAAACTCTTCTATCAGTAGTAAGAGGCAAGGAACGAATTAACCAGTAATACACCTCGGACTCCAGAACACATGTTCAGTAGGCGTGGTATGTTGATACAGTGGTTCCTTGTACTGGCAACTTATAGTCGGAGCTAATATTGCACACTTAAGAACACAACTTTACGTCGCTGCTACATACGTTATATAATTTACTATGATTCAGTTGAAATGCTGTATTATGTCACTTTTTGGATTCACAACAGCTCGTTTAAATAAATAATTGCAAACTATATAGACTCAGAACCAATTTACTAAGAATAAATGCACTTCTTAAAGCAGGCAAATTTTATAACATTCGAAAAAGTTATTGTATTTTTATATGGAAATAATAATTGTTTGTAGTTTAAATAACGCTTCACTTTTCTTTACAATACAATTGCGTACACAGTATTCAACTCATGGGAGATTTGAAGGATTAATGGTATTGTGGATGCTTCGTAAATTTTTTTCATAACTATGCTTTGTTCGTCACATACTAAAAACTTAATATTATTATTAAATAGCCAATCAGTTTATTTTTCCAAGCCGTGTTATTTAACAGTTTGACTAGTAGTCATGCTTCGAACAAAATATGATTTGTAATTTTCAAAAACATACACACATAAAAACTAAGTCAGTTATTAGATTTCCGCTTATAACATAATAAATCGGAATTCTGTAAAATGTATTGACTGTTTTCAAAGTGTGGGGCTACATTCTCTAGCTCGGTGTAGTATTACCTGGAAATATTCTAGTGAGTGCTTATTACTGAAATCCACGCGAATTTAGGAAGGAAATTTTTGCGCATGGGACGGTGACTAATGAGTTAAAAATGCGCAGAGTCATTAAGCAAAGGGCGCGGTATATCCGCGTACGAAGGTCGGCCTCACCGCGTATCTCGCTCGGACGGACAATATATGTTACACTAGTAAAGTAGCGCGAATATTTGCCGTCCTTGGCCACACCTCTCGCGCTACGGACGTGAAGGTTACGCAAACCGATTGCTATCGTCCCCGGCCCAAGTGTCACAGGATGTTTGGGAATACAGACGTGAAATACTGCTCGACAAACCTAAGTGTAGGTAAGAGCGCTAGTGTTTCGAGGTCGCCATGTGAAAGTAGTGGAGAGGAATGTCTTGTGGCCCTCCCTCAACGTATACTATATTAATATTGTAAGCGACCATCTGTGGTAGGTCTAATAGGCCTGTGCAACACATGAAATAAAGGTTGAACAACAACTACTCACTGGTTGTCACTTTCCGGCTGGCGAGAATGTACGCACTGCTTGTTGCGACGGCCAGGCTACTTGCTCGCTATTGGCTGGGAGGGCGTAGTGGGACAGAGGAGAGTAGGAGGGTTAGGTATGTCAGAGAAGGGAGTGGCTGTAGTTCGCATATTCTCCAAGGACACACTTAGGTTTGTCGATCAGTAGCCGGTAGGACGGCAAATTAAGTCACACGCGTCCGCATAAAGGTTTCGCCGACCGTCAACATGGCGGAAACGTTTACGCTCAATCAGCGTAAGGCCACAGACTAAATAGTAATACAGACGTGAAATGAAGTGGCGACTCATTTGATACGGGCGAATTTAGCCGCCAACTGGCCAGTGGCGGCTCGTGGGTTTTTTTGCCAGGTGGGGTTGCAGTTGCCGAGAGCTGTACAGGGTTGTGCGCTGGTTGACTCTACAGCCACTGACACGCTGATGTGCAGGTGCCCCTTACTACTGAGTGGTTACAACACATCTAGCAGCCGGCAAATATTTCATGGCCGTTGGCCTACGGTGCGTTCATCAAGAGTCTACAGTTCCGTCTATCTGCAGCCCCACCTGGCAACAACCCAAGAGCCGCCACTGTTACTGGCTACCCGAGGTTGTTGATACCAGCCCCATGTATGTTTGGCTCCTACATGTTACGACAGGTTTACTATTGGCCTGGCTGCCGGCTAGCAGGACAGCCACCTTTCGTTGATTGGCGGTAAGTTTTTCCGCCATGTTGCTGGCCAACGAAGCCATTCTGCCAGCGTGTGTGACTGAGTTTGCCGTCCTACCGGCGATTTCGCTTTCCTATTTCTAAATTTTCTGTGGTAAGGTAAGGCCCCGTCCAGAATGAGTATAGGCAATTCGGGATATATTGAGCACTAAAAATCAAACCTTTGAAAAACATCACTAGCCGTTATTGCATATAATATTCTACATTATAGGCCATTCGGAATAAAGTGAGCACTAAAGATTTGACCTCTGAAAAAATCAGTAGCTGTTACTGCATACTATTCAACATTAACAATAATTCAATAATTACATTATTGTTTGTATGGTTGGTAGCGAATCATTGCGTGTAGTTCCGTGTATTTTCTTATTTGAATACAACATTAATGAAAGAACATAAAATACAATCAACCTCTCTGTATACCGTATACTTTAAAATATTTATTTATGATCTTATTGACATATATACTGATTGTGTAATGTGACTTGATTGGCGCCACCACAAAGTGATGCAACCACCCGATGAATTCAAAACTGTCGTCGACACATTGCCGCTAACGCTCTCGCCACAGACTTAGTTCAAAATTCCACCGACAGGTGGCACCAGAGTTAGGTTTTCGCTGCTCGCTTGAAAGCGAGTTGAGTCATGAGTGTCTTTGTCCGCTGTGTAATAAATACGGGTTTCTGATGAACACGTTCAAAAGTATTAGAAGTAAGGTCCGATTCACAATGCGCAGTCGGCAGTCGTAGATTAATATGTACGTTAAGATATGTGTATTCACAATGCGCAGTCCGCAATCGAGCAGTCCGCAGTTCAGCAGTCGGAGATGGCTAACTTTATCTCTGACTGCTGGACTGCCGACTGCCGAAAAATTCCAACCAATCACACGTTACTCTCGTAATCACGTGATGTAAACAAATATTGGTTTTAGAGATTTCCCATGCTTCTGAAAGCAAACCAAGCAATTTTTACAAATTTAAAAACAATATGTTAAAAGCATGGCCGATTTTTAAATAGCAGGTTTTTTTTTAATAACGCATAAATATTACGGCTGCTGGACTGCACATTGTGAATTTTATTCGACTGCTGACTGCGAACTGTCGGCAGCCGGCGGTCGGCAGTTGGCTGCAGACTGCGCATTGTGAATCGGGCCTAACTGCTTATGAACATCATAGCTAAATGATGTGAAGTCATTAGTAATCTGTAATCTGTTATGTTTTACGATCGTCAGCCTGAGCATTAGAAATAGCATTCTTCTTCTGAACGCTCACATACAGGAAATACGTTAGTTAATGTTTTTTTTTTTTTTTTAATTGCGTCAATGTCGTTCATGGCAATATGCTGAACGGAACTTGAATTCTTCAATTGCGTGTGTCGTGTGTGTTTATAGTCGCGGTTTTGAATTATGAATTAATACACTACGCATGCATTTACGAGATAATAAACGGCAACAGTGTGTGTCGTAATCAATTAAGAGTCGATGCGCAGGAACCAGTGTTATAAGACGATAACTCGCATATATTTGTAACTAAGATTACTATTGAGTACAGCATATTTTCAGCACCCGTGCATTTAATTAGCAGATATTGTATGTAACATTTATCACGGAAGTATAATGAAATTGTAAACATTGTACAAGCCTATGTAACTTAAAGTACGTCAATATTTATGTTTACTTTCGGCGGAAAGGTATAAACTGGCAGAACATAGAAATTAATCAGGGCTTTTTTGAGTGCTCACTTTATCCCGAATCACCTATAGTAATAGTTACCTCCCTACCTGTACGGTTGGCAACGAATTAACCAAAGTTAGTTCCGTGAATTTTTATATTTAAATAAATATACTAAAATAAAATATATTATAACATAGTTAGTTTAATTCTATATATTATAATTGTTTTATCAAACTACGCAGGTTCCTACCGATTGCACAGCTTATATTAAACGCGCACATCAAGTGACGAACCCAAAGAGGTTAGACATTCTACGTCGTTAGCCGTTACGCACGGAAAGATACAAATTGGCTGAAAATATAAATTTAGCGGGGCTTTTTTCAATGTGCTCACTTTACCTCAATACACCTGTAGTCTGCAGCAAAAGAAAAGTACGTTTACAGTGTGCAGTTTTGAATGAGACAAATACGGCCATGATTTTGGAAAAACGAAAAACGAAGCTACTTTTTGCGGTAACCAGCTTAAATATTACAGTTTACAAAATTTGTCTCATAAGCTGTGCTGTGTTAAAACAATAAATATAGTTTGAGGAAGCAGTGTAATGCAGTATATTTCCACAATTTTCAGGATTTTGTTTTGATGTAAAGCTTTCAAAAACCTGATATTGTAATTGATATGTGTAAAATATTAAATTGTGTAATATTATAGAATACACAACTTGAAATGTAATGTTTTTTTTTTTTTCAGGTAAGATACTGAGCTGGGATTGTGTTGTTTGTTAACTGTAGCCTGCGGTGAGTACTGAAAAAATAGTCAATTTTTATTATAACTGTTTCCTGAGCAGTATTTCAAATAAATATGATCATTTTATAGTGTTTATAAACTGCATTAAAAACAGTTAACATCATTTGAACCATTTATAATTTTAATAATGTTGTTTAAAATAATTTTAGGATTTTTTTACCGTAATACATCACTTTTAATATTATTATCAGTACAATTACTTACATAAAATTTGAAGTAGTAAAAAGTTTTTACAAAAAAGTATTGCTAAATTTTATTATTTTTTTTAATTTAAAAAAAACGAACATCATTTTTGATAATGTGTTGATTCTGTAAATACACATATGAAATATATTATCGCATTATATTGAAAACCACGTGAACGAAGTCGCTGGAAACAGCCAGTTCTAAATAAATTAACATAAAACGTATATGACTCTTGCCACACAGCTCTCTGCCTCAGGCTTTCCCTTTGTAAGGACAAGCACACGAATATTTTGGAATTTTATAAGAATACTACGCGGTACATCATAACCAAAAATAAACATTCCTATAATACACTCGTACATTACTTCGCAGCATTATCCTAGGGTTAAGCCCGAGTCTAGAAATACGGCGTTAGATTGCTCGTACACCAAGCTTTTACAAACATTTGAATTACGTTGTCTTCTGCACGTCCGTTTTTCATTAATCGTATATATAGCTGCGTTGTTAGTGTCCCTTATGTAAACTATTGAAATATGGACTCGAAAGTACTCAGTCTAACTGCAATGTATTCGTTTTAAACATGCGTCTTTCATTTGGTCATCAACGTCAGCAGCTTGTGAATTCAGTCATGTAGTAAATACACGTACAATAATAATACAGTGTAACAAATAATACAATACATACAACAATACGACAATAATACAAAACAATAATACGTGTTTAGCACATATATGTATATGAAAGGATGTTGGTTTAGGATGTTGCAAAATTCCATGTCAATATTCTAGGGAAACAATCCTCACGTGTAGAGGAACAAGAAGTGTTATATGAACGTTGGTCCAAAAACGCACCGTATCTGCGCTACAGTTGGCAATACATGACGTATGGTTGATAGCGCGCGGGTAGGATCATGTTGCTGTCGGGCAACATTACAGCAGTACATAACATGTTACTATGCCACATACTGTGCCACTAACACACAGACAGTAGGAACAACTGTGACACAGCAACAAGATCCTGCCAGCGTGCTATCAACCATACGTAGAGACACTGGAAAATCGCGGGGATAGTTGACTATTTGCAAGCTCCAACATGAATGTTTCGTATCGACATTGGCTATGATTTATTTGAAGCATTGTTTCTCTCTTCAACAAACCCAGTTAGACCGGTACAGCTTGAACACACAGCGTGTGTGATTTGTTCCAAAACTGTTCACACGTGTCACAGTTAATATAATACAGTTTATTGGAGATTATCTTTAACATTTTCGCTATTTTCCTGTGTCTCTAACCATGCGTCATGTATGCCAACTGTAGCGTAGAAACGGTGCGTTTTTGGACCTATGTTCATGTAACACTTTTTGTTAATCTACACGTGAGGATTGTTTCCCTAGAATATTGACATGTAATTTTGCAACATTCTGTACATTAAATCGATAAACTATACAACACCGTGTGACCGATAACCGTGAAACTTGGCACTTGTACGTATTTTTTCATGGATACGGTTTTCATGCTACATATATTACTCTAATTCGTCAACTTGCCTCTAGATGGCGCTGCAACGCATCAACTTCTATGCCCGTTCAATCGATCGCCATTAAAATTGGTGCACGTAGATATTTGAACCCGGAGAATGTTTTCGCGATGGTGCTTCAGCGCATCAACTTCTATACCTAGCTTCTCTTAAGTCATATAGGGCATGAGAGAGGAATGGGGAAGGCTCGCAATTCGACCAACATCCATTTTTGTATACACACTGGCAGAACAACGCTGGCCAGACTCTGCTAGTATTTTATAAATGGGACGAATCATCTACTATCGTTGCGTCACTTATTTTTAACGTCTTATATTTCGCACGCTAGGTATACTTCGATGTAATAAATGTGCCCATGGCTACAACCTCTGACAAGAACAGCCCTCGTGCTAATCCTGACCGCGAAGGTGCTGAATGTCCATCACTGAGTCACTGTCAGATGGTATTCCTGGGCGAGAGAGATAGTGATTCATTCACATAAGCGAAATAAACATACAATCTTAGAGCGTTTAGCCTTTAATCGAGTTGTTGCGGGAAATGATGGGTGTCTTTAAAACGACTGAAAAAAAAACGTTTTGTTCCGCTCGTTAGTTTTAGTTTCGACGAGAGGAAAGGATTGAAAATAAAATGAAAATGTGGTTTCCTATTTACTGGGTGCATGCTCATGTAGCGAGAAGGTTGTGATTTTGATAAATCGCCCACCTTTCAGCAGATTTATGGACAACGAGTCTTCCACCTAGAGATTCAGATCCCAGTAATTAGGACACACGGACGCCTTTAGTTCTTCCGCTAACCACGTGGTGTAAAACCCGACACAGACAGACATGTGTGAATATCCACAAATATTAGCTGTGCCCACGGATTTACAAACACAGCTCTCACTTACGTATTTACCAGCCCTGTGCAGTTTACCTCCTCGTGACTTATAGTTCCGTACATAATCGCCGGAACCAATAATACTGCGATGGTGTTTTAGCATTACTGTACGAGCAGATGTTTTTCCACGAGACGACTTAGTATCCGTGACTATTCACACCTTCCTACTCGTTATTCTCACTGTACTAGTCTTAATATGGCGTCATACATAAATTAAATGCTATCCTGTTGTTTTCTTTAAATAAATATCTTTACATACTAATTAAAATATCCCGAAAAATTATAACATATTTTACAAAATCTGTTTTACTTTAATGAAGGAGGTATCAAGAAAGGATCTCGAAAGTACTTTGCGATAATTAAGTTATGTGGATTAAAATTAAGATATAAATTACAATTAGAGTAACATTTGTTTGACAGGAGAGAATTTAATTTTATTTAATGCTTAAAAGTTAATTTACGTTAATATTAGAAAAAAAAAGACTTTGAATTTGTTTGCTCATAAAATTTCAAGTTATCTAGTTTACTTTCTAGTGTTTATGTATTAAGTACACCTTATCAAGTTTGGTTTTTATTGAGTACATTTTTCCTGGCTGATGTGACGTATTTGGTGTCATCCAGTTTAAAATGCCTTTGTTCAAATTCCAGAGTGTTTTCGCTTTCCAGAGTATTATTTCGGCATTCCTTAATGACTTCTTACAAAATCGATTTCAATAATATTATAATTTCATTATAAAATGCTGATAAACGTGACGTAAATATCGAATTTATATTTTTCTTATTACAGACGAAGACAAATTTATATCATCTTACCCCAAAATGTATTCAGGTTTATCCCTCAAAGTGTTAAATAAGGTGAGCGAGAATTGTTAGATCCTGGCGTCTTTTGTGAGCCGAAAATATGTGAGACTTTAGAAATCCAAGATTCGTTATGATGTAGAATTTTATTATATCATGGCATTTACTTTACTGTGGAGTCAATTTTTATGTGTTGTTTGTTTTACAATACGCGTGTTAAAAGAACGAAATATATGACAACTAGATATTGTTTTGCTAAAATATTTTAATTCAAACGCGAAAAAATAATTTTCAAGATTATCACGACATAATAGTTTGAAGAAACGGTTATTTTGTTTTCGCTAGATTAAACGTTATTTCACAAAATTTACTAAACAATCTTCAGAGGAATAAGAGAAGCGAATGGTGTGGTGCTCGTAAAATCGTCGTAAAATATTTTAATTTTCTAGGGAAGGTTACCTTAAAGTATTCTTTTGGCATGGAAAACGACCTGTTTCTGCGAGGACTTTATTACGTACTTTAAAAGCTTTTGGGCTGTAAAAGGATTCCGAACGCGTTTATGGCAGTGTAATCTGCGTAGAAAGCAATTTACATTAACAAAGAAGATATGGCGTTGAACAACGCCTCCCAAAGCCTCCGGATGGGAAGGTATTTTCACTGGAGAGTTTTTTTTTTTTTAGTAACTTACATAAATTGATATTAATTTTTGACGTTACGTGTTAAATTCATTTATATTTAAAAAAAGGAGAAAGTAACTTGAAGTAAATTTCTGTTTTTGTTTATGAAAATTGGTAACAATGCAGTATGACGTCTAAGACATTTCATAGCTAATGAAGAGATCTAGTTTTGTTAACGATCAATTCTTTGCGAGCGTTGATCTGCTATACTTTGCTTAGCAACAACGTAGTGTATTTCGTACCGTATTGTGTTCTATGAACTCTTAAAAGCGTGGTACAACTTGTTTATTGTTAAATAAGGTACTACAATATTATTCTCAATTTGTACCCATACGCTACATTCACGATAAACTGTGCCACAGGCTTCATCACATAACTGTAATCTATTCCTGTACCATGCAGGTGAAGTGAAGTCATAAAACGATACAGCTGAATAAGTTTAACGAAATCTCGTGTTATTATTTTCGATACCTTTATTTTAAGTTTTTAAAATCTTTTAAACAAAAGACACTAGAATTATGTTCAGCAGTATTTTTCACATTTTAACTAAATTTATTTCAGAAACTTCTGGTAAACATGTTTTTTTGCATTTTCCTTACAACCCAAACCTCCCACTAATTATTTTAAAAGCTTTTCGGTTCCTCCGACGTTCTTAACACAATGTTTAAGTAAATTATTGTACAGGTTAAGAAGGTCAGGGTTATTAGTTTGACACGGCACAGTTTCACACGTAGTTGCACTGGTATCTGTAAGCGTTTAACTTAATTCTGGCGCTTATGAAGAAAACTCCGCTGTTTGGCAATGTTCGATTTTGCTCCAGCAGTTTTCTCCATAAGCGGCAGCATGAAGTGAACTCTCTGCGATATCAGCACTGTACTACTAACGGCGGGCACTGTTCATTGGCAGACTCGTGTAAATTAAAGTATATTCTATTGCTAACCTGAAGTAGGCTTAACATTATCAATCACAAGTCTTCTAAGTACGTATTTAATTGCCACAAACATAATTAATATCCTGCACCCAAATACCTGTACTCATTTATTAGTAATGCGTTTCATTTTAAACCTTGATTACAAAATGTGCTCACTTTATGAACAATGTTTAGAGAGGATGATGTATCGCGAAAATTCTTCGTGCCAGCATACCCTTGAAAACACTATAGTTTCTTGCGACGTGTATGACTGAGTGATTAACACGACGTAGTTGTCTGCAGAGCAATAACAGACATCAAATATTACAACAGCAGGATTCTTATTGGTTCAGTCAAATAAATTAACAGCTCCACGTACAAGCGAAAGAAAGTAATCCTTTGAAGTGTTGAACGTACGTTGAAACCCAGCCAACAGGCAAGTTTTCCCGCGATACATCATCTTCTCTAACAACGTTGTTTGGTGAGTGAGTGAGAGATTTTGGTCAGCGCTTAACATCGAGGTCTTGAGCGCTGGTGAAGGATGACATGAGGTGAGTATGGAGCAGCACCGGAATGAAAGGGCGGGGGAAACGGGAGATCCCCGAGAAAACCCGCCTACCAACGGCATCGTCCGGCACGATTCCCACATGCGGAAATCCGGGGACCGACCCCGCCGGGAATCGAACCCGGATCGCCTTGGTGGGAGGCGAATAGTCTGACCATTCGGCCACTGCGACCCCCTTACGTTGTTTGGTGTTAAGCTCTCTATCGTTATTTGTACGAAAGACTATTGCAGTGGAAGTGATTGCTTTTACTCAAATACCGTTTATTGTAAAGCAAGTCAAGTGTTGCTAGTTTTTTTTTTTTTTTTTTTTCATTCAATGTTTTGTAATATTAAACAGCAGTTTTCAGAATTCACTGCCAATCATTGCTGCATTTTCATCCAATTAATATTTTTAACTGAATATTAATAATTATTCATTTTAACAGTGATGCATGGTAAAACTGGTAATAATAAAATCGTGAGCTTAGTAATGGATGACTTTTACAGCTCTCCTGTTTTATGCGACGTAATTGTTGTGTAGACAGTTGTTGGTGTGCGTGTGGCTTCCAGGCCAACTTTGAAGCGACTTGCAGAGTCGGAAACATGGAGTGGCTCTTGGCATAATTGGGTGATTACGGCTCGAGGGTATTAGCGACCACATTATCGCCTAGAACTGCGGTTGTGTCACCGGCGTAGATTTAAGCGCTCCAGAGAGGAGGGGAACACCCGCAGACATCCAGACACGGCCTGAAACAGGAGATTACCAACAGCCCGCCTAGTTAATCTACGGTCTGTCTGCTGTTATAGCGTCTGTGACTTCTATGACGTCAGGGCTCCAGGGGATTGCCTAGTAACCTAAAGTAGGTATTTTACGCACCGAGTCTGAGTGATACCGCCAACAGTTGCTCCTAACACCGTACAATCTTCCCGAACATAAGTGTTTCACTCATATACATTATAGACTACCATATTTCAGCTAGCAAAATGAATGCTACCATTGACGCATGGAAACCCATTTTACCATACTTACTTTATAACACTCATTAACATTAGTGCGGTAAATTTACGATTTTTTTTATAGTGTACATAATCTGCACGTCCATTACTGTGGCTCAGCTTTGCAAAAGCTTTGAAAATTTATTTTTCTCCCAAACGTTTTACACATATTTTCCTCTCTAATTCTGTAAATAATGAAACCTATTCGTTCGAAAAATAATAGTTCTATCCAGACGCGAATACAACTAGAGGACTGAAGGTTGAAGCCCATCCTGAAATATATACAGTACTTAAATATATATTTTTTCTATAAAAGTGGTACTTAAAACATTGTGACATCAGTGGCGTATCGTGCTCGTGTTCCAGGGCACGCGGTGATAAGCAATGACTAGAGATGATGGTTTCTCGCGGGAAAACTTGATTGTTTACTGGACTTAACTCACGTTCAGCTTACCAGAAGATTACTGGCTTTAGCTAAAACTTGGGCCTGTTACCCTATTTGACTGAGCCAATAAGAATCACGCTATTGTAATATTTGATCCTGTTATTGGTCTGCAGACAGCTTCGTTGTGTCAGAAGTTTATCTGAGAATAATATATATTGCAAGAATCTGCAGCGTTTTCAAGGGTATATTGGCACAAAAAATTTCGCGATATCATCATCTCTTGTCATGACTTTACTTAACACTGAGTTGTCTTTGTAATTGCAACTGCAGATAAAGTTTGTTGCAAAATTGCATGTCAAACAATAAATACATGATGCATGAACATGGGTCCGAAAACTCATTGTTATAGTACTACATGTTTCAGTCGCCATATTTAATTTTATTATATTTACCTATTTTTTAATTCTGAGAAGAAATGTTAAATCGGTGACTATACAGAAAATTCCATTTAAATTGCGCTATAGTGAAAGCATGACAATTGTGCTAGTAATGTACAATTAGGTCGCAGTCTTTCGGGAAAATTATTAATATAAAAAAATTTCCACACAGAGTGCGGCGTAATGGTATGGTAACAGCTAAATCGCAATATCTGTACTGTTGCACAAGACAAACAGTATTTGCGGTATAGTTGCATATTTAACAGTTTTCGTATTATAATTTCAGAAAAGCGAAAAATAAAATTATTTAATATGGCGGCTGAAACCGAGCCTTAAGAGTAAGTTGACGCTAACTTTTTTTTTATGTTCGAGGCACGGAAACGGGGAAGACTATAAGTTGAATATAACACGTCCGTCAACGCCTCATCGCATCTAGGCGCGGAGGACCAAACTAGCGAGCAATGTTTTGGTAGAAAGTTTTCAACAGGACTTCAAGCGATGATCCTGTTATTTTATTTGTGAAAAGTATGTGGTAAAGTCCAATGCAGGTTTCTATGATTTTGGTTTCCTGATTACGGTTGATATTTTCTCAGCCACAGCAACGTGAAAAAAGTAATTTTTAAATATTTTTGAGGAGCTTGGAAATCAGGTTTTTAAATTAGCGCTTTTCGTAGATAAACGCATTGGAAAAAAATATTAGTAGTTACGCAAGGAAAAATACTTTCCGTACCACTCTACAGCAAGTCTCACACGCCTGGTCCACTATCTCTTTCTTAACAGTACGTGGCACGCGAGCTGGATCAAGTGCGATACAATCATAATGTTATATGTTTATGAAATATTGTTAGTTTTGTAGACGATACTTGTGAGTAGCCTACATTTTATTCTTACGAAACAATTTTAGCTCTCATAGTTTTCTCATAACGGGGTGTCAAAGTCAAAATTTTCTTGTTACGCTGCCATGTAAATAGTGAAAACCAACTGACCTACTTAAACAAAATAATTCACTGTGAACTTACATCCCATGAGCTATGCAATAAAACATATTAAAAACCCACAACGTAATATTTTGAACTTTAAAATAATATCGCAAAATACAGAACATTTTTTGCAATTTCAGTAATTTTTTTAAAACATAAAAATTGTCCGAGGGAAATGTTTTGTTACGTAGCACTGTGAATTATTTTACTTCCGTAAGTCAATTGGTTTTCGCTATTTGCTTGGTAGCAGAACATGCAAATTATGACTTTGACGCACCGTTATGAGAAAAATACGCCAGCTAAAATTGTTTCGTAAGAGGAAACTGCACTCACAAGTATCGTCTAGTAAACTACCACTATTTCATATAAATATAAAATTATAACTTTATCGCACTTGAACGCCCTTAATGTGGAATTCTACATTGGACAACGCTTACCGTCCCATGAAATACATCTCGTCTGCTATGTACTTGCTAGTAATAGCTGCCATGGCATTCTTCATTAACGCGAGCCAGCCCGCATGCTATGCGCTAATACGTATGTCATGCGATGTTAAGGTTCCTATATACCTGCGTTTAAAACGCTTTGCAGCGTGTTGCGATTAACCATTTTTGAGGAAACTACTCAACGCGTATGACACGTGTAGGTCTACGAAAAGAACGCAAACTTCAAAAAACGCTTCTATAAGTTTAAAAGTTAGTACAGCTTATTAGAAATATGATTTTTATGCCCTTCGAAATGGCTAAAAACGGCCTTTTCAGACTGCCGTATCTAGAAATATATCGGCTGAATTCGAAAAACGCCATGGTAGAACCATGCGTTAGACTTTAAAGGATAGTTTCCACAAATAAAATGACATGGTCACAGCTTAAAGTCCCATAGGAAAATGATTAATAGTAAAAGTCCGCACGCCAGTTGCATGGCAGGCGCGTTGAGACGATACTGTGTTACGTACGCAGGCTGACTACGCCCTTAGCGCCTTATCGATTTGTGCCTCACACACACTAACGCAGCCTCCCTAGATAAGAACCTTAACTGTAGTACACAAATGGCGCATTTTCGGACCTACGTTCATATATATTGTTCTTCTAGTTGTGAGTGTGTTTCAGCAAAATATTGACGTACAGTTTTACCACCACCTGTATACAAGACAGTTGGGTTCAGCAGGCAGGCAACATAACCCACGAAATATCTCTGGATTTAGGTTTATTGTAAAACGCAAAGTTTCGCGGGCATAATTTCTGGTCCATGTTCATACAAGTTAACTTCAATATGTGTACACAATGCAGTATTAGGGAAGTTAAAAATTTGGAATAGGCCTATAATTCGTGGAACGCACAGATCCTTGAACGCTTGTAGCATTAACTGAGTTGTAACGTGGATATCGTAAAGTTGCAATAGAGCCAAGTGTCACAGCTGTACAGTTGCAAAGTGCAGGTAGGATATACAACATGGAAGCATGCACGCGTACCGTAATAACGTGCTGCTACCGGTAAACACTGACGAGCGATAGGACAATCTCTCTGCAATGTCTGGTACTCACAGGTACGTCTGTTACCACGACAATAATCTGTTTACGCGGTTACAGAACCCATTTCTTCAATATAAGCGTTCATTTTAAAACAGATAGAACTGAACTGAAATTTTTTTGTAATCGAATATTATTAGTGCCGCGTAAATGTTCATAAAAAGTGTAGTAGCTGCAAGCAGCTTTATAGAAAACAATTTAAGATAAAAACAACAAACTTTATTTACTTTTACAGTACATTATATCATCACTCAAAATTTACGTGCCATAAACTATTTAAAGGGTAACATAACACTGTATCTATTCCGTAAATTAGTACGTGGTATTTAGCTAGTAACATATGTCAAAATTTTTGTGAGCCAAATTGTGTCGTGTAACCATTAACTAAATAAGAATGTAATCTTAAATTTATTTAATATAGTGAAGAACCTAATGACTAGTAGTAGGCCTAATACGTAGAATAATTATTGACGTTTAGACATTTTCAGAAATGTAGCCTACGTACTCAACAGTGTTGCAAAATTACCCTGAATACCTCTATAAAATACTGATAAAGGGAAAAAGTGAAATCCTATAGTGGATTTCGCCTGTGCCTTCACTAAATAAAACGTGAGGGGAAAAAATGCGTGAAATCGTTTTGCAAGAGTACTACACCAGTGAAGGTATATTTTTCCCGGCGTGTTTTATTTGTATTTGCGCCTCAGAATTTAGTACACAGAACAACAGCCCGCACGTAATGGAAGATGTTACCCCCTGTCACGCATACAAATGTTCATTCAAAAAAATTCTGAATAATAAACCGGCCACCGCAGCGGGGAGAAAAACTGTACACATAGGTGGCAGATGCACGCCGTGTTAATGTCGTCCCTGGCGGACGGGGGAGGAATTTATTTTTCCGACGTGCGTAGGGGGTGGATGGTCGACCGGACAAGCAGCCTGCGTTGTTCGCGCTGATCCATAACGGCCGCTAATTGGAGCGTCGCGACCACCTCGCAGCTCCGCGGTAGAGCCGCATAACTCACATCATCGCTAGTCTTCGCGTCTCGTGTCTCGTTTTTGCATTGCATGTCCTCACTTCGTCAGATCATGAGCAACTGTTTTTGTTATTATTAATATCTTCTTATTTACGTGAAACATAGGTTATTAAATGCCCGGCACTATTTTACATTTTACAAATTGTTTCTTTTATTCGATTGTATTAAAGATAAATAATTACACAGTAGAACAATACATTTATTTCATTTTAATAATAATTGATTAATCATGTTATATTTTGTATTTAATATTTTACAATTTCATATAACAATTAGGCACTCACAAACACACTCATATATATATATATATATATATATATATATATATATATATATATATATATATATATATATACACACACACATAATTTGTTTACAAAAAAGCTATTTCCTTGTTATAACTGAAATTTGAACTGCCTAATTTTTAATTCAATGGCCGCTATATTTCAACCTCGCAAAGGTAGCGTATTCATTATTCTATTTAATGTGGACTTGTATGAATGGTTGGTCTAAATATCAACTAAAGCGTGTTTATTAATGACATATAAATGTAAGATTCAAAGACTTCAGTGTTTTTATAAAGAAAAATAAAGTGCGTGGTAAGTACGATTGAAATATCTATTATCTGCAGAGACCTGTAAATTGAGCGTTTTCACTTCGTAGTAGTTATGTTTCGAATGCATGTTCACGAGAGGCATTTTTACGATTGGATCGTTGTTTATTTAACTTGTCCTTGAGGACTGTATGCCGATAGCAAACATGCACAAAGACTCACACTCTACTGTATCAGGCATACAACTAGCCACTTTCTAGAGCAGTAGGCAAAAATAACAAATACATGAGGGAGGAGGTAGTTAAAAGCCCGTGACATTTCCGAATATCACATGACTAGCGACCTGAAAAATTCGCGTTTTCTTTTACGCACACACTATAATTCAGCAACTGTAAATTCGTGTCATTTTCACAACTGACCCTTGACGTATTTAACACCTCCTGGAAGTCTCTGAGCCATTAATAACAATGCACCTTAAGGGTGTTCAAGTGCGATAAAATCATAATTTTTTTATGAAATATTATTCGTTTGTAGGCTATACTTGTGAGTAAATTTTCTTCTTACGAAATAATTTTAACTCACATAGTTTTCTCATAACGGCACGTCGAAGTCAAAATTGGCTTGTTCTGCTGCCATGCAAATAGTGAAAACCAATTGACTTATGTAAGTGAAATAATTCACAGTGAAGTAACATACAACGGGCTACGTAATAAAACATTTTTAAAATCCCGTGAAAAATTTTTGTATTTTAAAAAAAAATCTGAATTTTTAACTTTTCTCCTGTACTTTTGCGATTTTTTAAAAATAAAATATATTACGTTATGGTATTTTAAATACGTTATTGCATAGCTCTTGAGATGTAATATCACAGTGAATTATTTTGTTTAAGTAGGTCAGTGGGTATTCAGTATTTGCATGGCAGCAGAACAAGCATATTTTGACTTTGTTGCACCGTTGTGAGAAAAATATGGGAGCTAAAATTGTTTTGTGGGAGGAAACAGTACTCACAAGTATCGTCTATAAAATAACAATATTTCATATAAATATAAAATTATGATTTTATCGCACGTGAACACCCTTAATGTTCCCCATATCACTGTATCGGCGAGCAGCTAATGAACAGCTGTTGTCTGCTGGAACACACATATATTCTTGAAGCCTAGCCTACACGTCACTGAACCCGTGAATTTGTCCTGTCTCTACACATTACAATTCCTGTGTAGGAAATGTGGTTGCCCACACTTGCCTATTTTTGTTTTAAACTCGTATACTTTTTTTTTTAATGTTGTACTTAATAGTGGCAAATTAATGTCACATTATTGTAACTATAGTAAAATAAAGTAGCTCCTTGGTATATATTAAGGGCTAGTGTTAATTCTGCTACAGGTTGATCAATGTTAAAAGTTTGTCACGGAGTAAATTTCTGCCGCTTGAGCGCTGGTATCGTTAAGAGGCGTAAATTGACCAATCACAAAGCTTTCCTGAATTTTAAATTACATTGAGTTGATAATTTAAAACACAAAATTGTTTTATTTTCCCTAAAAAATTTATTAAATGACATCTATCGTTTCCGAGCCTGTTTAAACTTAATTTTTCTACGGTTTACGTAGCAGCAGTGAAACTAGCGGCAGAGATTTTTCCTGTGCCAAAGTCCCTCATAAGAGAAAACATTTTATTTTCACCCTGTAGTAGAAATAACCTTAGTAGGACTTAACGTCTCGTTGTGGTAGCAATGTCGTTAAAAACGGAAACACTGATGAAAACAGGAAACGAAGAGTAAATCGGCCATGGACTGAAGGAGGCTGAATCACATAATGTTCCTGGAGCACCACTCGAAAAATCGCTGTTTCGGAATTACTTGTATGTTTGTTGACAACCGCCATGTCTGGCTTCCGTGGTTACTTTCTATGTTTTCAGTTGGTATTTTTCTCGTGCTTAGTCCCTTTAAGTAACTGTGGGATTTCTGAGACTCAGCAACACATGCTTGCAATAACGTACTTACTGTATATCCAGCTTAACACTCCAGTTGGATATCGACTTTTCGATATTGAATACCCTCTGATAATTCATCCATTTATGTTTTCATCCCGACAGGTTTAAGTGCCCTGTACAGCTGGCTCATGGACTGTGTTGCAACGGGTTAATAGAACGTTTTTTTACGAGACACAACTCAACGTACGTTTGATATCCTTATCTATGGAAAAAAAAAAGAAAACTAATTTAAAACTATGCTTCTTTACTTTTTTTAATATGATGCTTAGATACATAGTTTCGGGGCACCTAAAAATGGGCAAAAACGGTTTTTTTCAGACTGCTGTCCCGTAAAAAAATTCCAATTGTAATCGCATTCGAAAATAGAGAAGCACGCGCTGGACTTACCTACGGTTTTTCCGCAAATAAAAAAAAATTCACTGTTTAAAGTCCCTCAGGAAATAGCCAACAACTGAACGCCGTTTTCGCGGTCCGCGCGTAAAGGCGACTCGGTTGTTGAAACACGAGCCAGTTTAGCTCTTATCGCTAGCCTGCTTCCGTACCTTAGACGCGGCATAAAGCGGTTGCTGTATAGAGCGCCCTTAGTTTGCAGACAAAGGAAACATATGACACAATTTTGCAACAGTTATTTATGCGCACTTTGTAAGGTTTAAGTTAATCAAATCACGCGATTTGCAATGTCGAAGCAGAAACGAAATAAACCGAAATTCGTGCGCGATTTGTGGTGAGGCAAAACTTTGAAAAATTCAGTGTTTTAGCTTCGAGGATGAAACCTGTTCAGCTCGAACTTTGAAAAGCTGAAAAACAATACTTAGATATTATGATTGTCGCGTACTTTCCAAGCAAAGTTGAGAAAACCAAATATAGACATACGGTTATATATCGTCGCGGATAACGTTTATTGTTTATTAGGCAATGCGAAAACGTTACTTTCATGGATGATGAAAATTTTATCCTCAGTCATGTGTAAATCTTTGGATAATTGAACTTTAACTATTTTCAATTAGGTTTAAGATAAATTAAAATATACTAATTTTTAATGTTACATACAATAGCTGCACTAAAACGTAAGGAAGTGTTAAATACGAGTTTGCTACAGATATCTGTTGACAGATGATAGTAGTTTGTCTTCAGTTAATTTTTGTATCCTGCTCTTTATTTTATGTGATGGTATGTCACTGTAATAGCTTATGTCTGTGATACTAGCATGTCATTAAATGTAACGTTGTTGGTTGCAAACAGCAACAGAAGACAGGCAGTATTAATTATACAAAATGTGATTGGTTAAACTCTGTACTATTTCATCTCACTAAGTGTAAAACAAATCCCTTATTATACATTTTTGGACATACATCCGTTAATCCAAAATAGCTGGTAAGAACATCCTCAAGATTATTAGACAAATGTATTTATTTTATTTAATATGGACGCTTTTCACATAGTAGACATTAATTCAGAGTTAATTTCAAACAAAAAATAGGTTTTATAACACTTTTTTTAAACTAAGGGTACGTAGAAAAAAATAAATTATAGTAGTTACCATAACTTACAGAAATTAGGACATTTATAGCTTTAAAAGATGTAATTTACTTACAAAAATGTGTAATATCACCCGTGAAAGAGTTTCACCTTTTGAAAGTATGTGAAGTTACATAAAAATTACATATTTTAACGTAAAATCATTTCATGAATATTTTATTAGTCTGTTAAAAACTTAATTTAGTAAGTTCGTTGTATATAAATTCGATATTGAAATGTCGGTTGATTCTACAAGTTTCTCAAAGGCTATGTAAAAAATAAAAACGAGTTATCCAAGAAAACTTTTATTGCCAGTTTCGTGAGAAAATATGCTGTTAAAGTGATGCTTTCGTTTAGAGTGATTTCTCACATTGTAAGTACACGATATTTTGACAATGGAAATTGTGCCACTGGGGCAACGAATTTTCTGAAAAAGTTGTAAGATCTTGTTGTTAGTGTACTGTACTAGGGCCAGTGTTGGTTTTCGCATATTGTCTTTGAAAAACCTGCAATTGTCAGTTCATGCTTTTAGTACTGATTTATGTTCATCTACCAATCTTATTTTACGTAGAGGAGTTGTTTTTGTATGGGTAAGTGCAGGAAACAGTAACATTTAGACTTAGTCATTATCATTGTAAGGGTCACAGATTTTCGGTTTAAAAAGTTTGGATCGACTTGTTTCAGTGTTATGTGTTCACCTGCAGCTCTGCTTTGCGGTATTTGATTGAATGATTTTAGCTCTCTGCATCTTGGGCGTCTGCCAGAAAAATACGTGTATTGTCGCAAAAACATTTTCTTGACTGGCTCAACAAACGAGATACGTCGTCACTGCACAGACACATTGCAACAGTGTAGTGCCAACCATTATATAAGTAGGAATGGCGGGAATAAGGTTTGATTTTGGAGGGGGGGGGGTTGCAAGGTAATAATATCCTGCAATATTAATTGACACTTTAGGTGTGATCGACCCGTCTATAATTTCCCTTTTTCCTACAAATAATGACATTCGGAAATGTAAATGTAGGCAAAGAAAGAGTGGGCGAGGGAAATACATTCCCCCCTCATCTTTACTTACCAAAGGTTGGCTACGCCCTCGCTACCCTCCTAACCCAAATATAGCACGGGTGTACCAATAGCCATGAAGCATAGTTGAATATGTAGTCGTCGTTTAGAACCTATGATGACAGTGAAAGTTTGCCTTGTTTTTGTGCATAATATACTCAATTCCTTATTTATAAGTATAACTTAAATTCATTTTTACATTTCTAAGGGTAGTTCATTTAACGTGTTAAAACTGTTTGGGGCGATATGGGTTGGTATACTTACGTTTATAAATTGAGCCCGATTTGTCCAGTGTAGCCTGTTTGCAGAGAGGTAGAAATACCCGGAAAATATTTAGTACCACATTAGTCTCTGAAGCGCTCAAACATTTTGCGCCTTTTATGACTGGACGACGATAACTTGAGACGGTCCAAATGAATACATACGAATAACAAACGATCGGTGTCGGCGTACCAGATAACTCATTTGCTCGTTTAAACACAAATTAAGGAATAGGAACATCGAACAGTACATTGGAACCATTAAACAGCCAACTTTACCCGTGATAATTCACTCTATACAACTATAAGTACTGTATTTTTGTGTTGCATTGTAATTGTAATTACTCTGTGCAAAAAATTAACGACTTAAAAACTTGTAAAATTTTTTGAATTTAAATTCCATACAAAATGGTTGTATTGGTCGAAAACGTAACTAGAAGTTCCTACAAGTTGAATAGTGGCATATTTGATAAATATTATTATTTGCAGATGAGCAGAATTAAAACATGATAACGGAAAGTGTGCTCGTTAGGTTGGAGGCCCTGGCTGCTTGTCCTGCAGGGACACCTGACTGACAGCGAGTTGTGACGCCCTTGCGCCCAGGCGAGGCGCAGCATTTGTACGGTCGCCGTGAAGCCAACAAACATACCGATAATTGCATCCCAATAACCGGATGAGCGACCATTGGGGCCGCCATATTTTCTTTCTTTCTCTTTGTTTGGTCGTTACAACTGGACGAGTCCAGCCAGAGCGCGCGTCTCTCTTCGCTTCTATAGGGAAGCCGTGCCGTTCTGGCACAAATAACACTCATTTGTTTTTTAACATTTGTAACACTCCTCAACAATTGCTGGAGACTCCAATACTCAATTATAATTGACGGCAAGTTCTATCTATCTCTCTCTCTCTCTCTCTCTCTCTCTCTCTCTCTCTCTCTCTCTCTACACACACGCCTCTCTCTCTCTCTCTTATATATATATATACACACAGAGTTGATCACATACATGTTGTAATGTTTAGTAGTCATAGGTGTCATATAGGGATGCTACGTTGGATTCCGAAGTGTCAACGCTTAAAAAAATTTCACACATGATTTGTGGGTATTAGCTTCAATAATTGGTGACCAAAGGTTTTCGTCGTAAGATGTTTAATAGTCGTAATTAAAAAAACAATTTAAATGAATTATTCTCAATTTATAGGTTTGAAATTGAACGTACTTGCCAATATTACAGCATCACAGAAATTAAGTATCTTAGTTCGTGATAGAATACATCCGTTGTTTTTCACTTAAGAAATCTGCGTTATAGTTAGAGATAATGGTTTATCGCGGGAAAACTTGATTGTTTGCTGCATTTGAACGCTCTTTCAGCTTATGAAATGTTACTGGCTTTCTTTTTACGTAGAACTGTTACTCTATTTGACTGAGCCAACCAGAATCCCGCTATTGTAATATTTGATATCTGTTATTGGTCTGCAGACAGCTACGCTGTGTCAGACGTATATCACCCAGTCATACATGTCACAAGAAGCTACAGTGTTTTCAAGGGTGTATTGGTACAATATATATTTCGCGATGTATAGGGCTAGGAATATTTGGCGAGTTCAACGACCAACATGCTATAATTCATAAACCCTACTATTTGTCCATTACCTGCTACTCATTCAGACATACAATGGCCGAATAGACGGGGCTTGAGTATGCATAGGACATTCCGCATAATGGACACTATATAGAAGCAAAATGTAATTTCGGAACGTATCACGTAAGCGTACTCAGCAGTTTATTGGTTACAAGAGGCTGTAGACGTGGGCTTTGACGAGAACTATACGGCAAGGCTGTGTGCTAGTCGTCGTTATAGATACTGACACGCTAGCCCGCTTCGTTAGTGAGAGGTCGCCACAGAATCAGTAGTCTGTAAACCATTCATGATCATTGGTGTAGAGCGTGTTTATCATAAGTGAACAGTTATATCCGTGGCCCGACCGGTTGGCAGCTCACGAGACGCCAGTAGGAACTTCTGAAAATACGCGAGGGTAGGGTAGGACAATCAAATTTTCAAGTTTAACGTGTTCGAAATTTAACCCGAGCGAAATTTACCAATGTTCAGAATTTCTTTTGACGCCCTTTCGATAAACTCTTTACTTACCCTGCCCTTGAGCAGGTGAGCTGTGGTTAGCCGACAAACGTCTCCATTTTGCACGAAAAAATAACTAAACAGTAGATATAACCAAAACCACGACGAAGTGTAACTGAAACCGTTATGTTCAAAATGCCGTAGAAACCCGCACGAAACTAATATAATATCTAAATATATGTAATGTACAAAGAATACACTATGGACGTAGCGATTTACATAATATGTATTATGTGGGAAATATATATTTTTAATACTTACGGTAGCTTGAAACCATGAATAGCAATGCAGTCGTTAATCAATATCCTGGTGATCGGTAGAACGTGCTAACGTGACTGAAATAATTTATGATCTTTGAAAGAACTGTGCAATGGAAGTGCATGACTGGATTTATTTGCTTAGACATACTTTATTGCGGAATAAATGATTGTCAAAAGAACACTACAAATAAGATAAAAACATAAATACGCAGAGTATGCTTAAGTCAATAGGATACATACAAAACATAAAATTCAAAAAATGGATTCGGGTCAAATAAAACAAGGAACAAACAGATAATAAACAAAAATACAAAAAAATTGTTGACATGCGACACAACGATGAGACAAAACAAAACCACAGTATATATCAGACACGAACAGAAATTCAACGAACGACACAACGATGAGACGAAACAAAACACAAAGATATCAGACACAAACAGAAAAATACACAACAAACCGACACGAACAAAGAGACGAAACAAAACACAAAGATATCAGACACAAACAGAAAAATACACAACAAACGACACGAACAAAGAGACGAAACTAAACAGTAGTTTTCCAGACAGTCAGTATAACATAGTTTCGGGAACTGGAATATGTTCCCGTCATCAGGTAGACACACAGGGTTCAGGAACACGAGTTCGACTGATGCGGAGACTGGAAAAACTATGGTCCCTTATCCTGCTCAGCCAATGGAAGACGAGCTGTCTCCTGATTGGTCGCGCACCAAAGATTGGCTCTGATTGATTGTGGTGTGTTGAGTGATTGTTTTGGTTTTGTGCTGTAAAGTTGTTTCTCTCTTAATCAATGGGATCCACATAATAGGTTTTAATTCAATAAATACTCTGTTTACTGAAAATATTGCTATTATTAATAATAATGGCTGATTCTTTTATATTTCCTTTAATTTTTGTCAGTTTCCTGTGCAAGTGGTTTAGAGTCTTCCCAACGGATTTTGTGGCTATAATAATTTACCCTACTCTGACGGGTGCTCAATCTAGCATAACAATCTGCATCTCCTGATTGGCGAATTACTTGCGTACGTAGACTAGTGCGGATTGATAACTTTGTTTCTGCATGATTTTATATTCTGTGACTAGTCACGCCATTCAACCATTTTTCTGGTCGGGACGGTCACTTTACATGTCCAATTTATGAGAATAAGGTAAAATAATATATTCTCAACAGAAATCAATAAAAATGTATGCATGACATTCCATATTCATGATAAGTATTTAAATCTCTAGACTCAATTTTAAAAACACCAAAAGTAGAATGTTCAATCATTTTATTCCTTCTGTGATGGCTTTCTTGATACGACTATAAATTCCATTCCTGAATATTTTTGGTGATTGTTGTATTATTTTGGTCCTCGTGTCGTCTTTCTGAGCACAGCATTTATGGAATTGCATGTATTTATGTTTGTTGACAACAGCTAATATTGGCTTTTCTCTTTTTACTTTTGGTTTTAACGTTTAACTCGGAAACATTCACTCGCAATGTCGTATGTCCACAAAAACGGTTATGTTTATGCTGCTAACCCATTGTAGAAATCTTTCAAAGGTCACTCTAATATTTAGTCGTACTGACACTTGGGCAACAAAATTAAAACAACAAAGTTATTTTGCTTCACCAACGTAATTATTTATTTCGCAATATAGAAACATATTATTCAATTGTGTCACCCAAATTTTGTTTAACTAAACTAAAACATTCGCTCAGTGTGGTATAGAGACCTAGGACCGCAAGGCAGTTAAAAGTGTCCGGATCTTGGTATTGTATTTCAGTAAAAACTAATCTCTACTTTAGTATTTTCACGTAACGCTACCTCTTTAACTTTACAAGATATAAACAGTCATACTTAGGAATGAAATAGGCAAGTACCAACTTTAAATCAACATATTATCCGTGAACTATGCCCTCAGTTTGCACCATTTCAGCACTCAGCTTGTGCGCCTCGTAAGTTGGGACACGTAGGCAGTTGTTAAGTTTAACTTGGCAGACCATTAATTTTAACAGTTTAATAGTAGCTTAAAGTGTAGTAAATACCTTTTTTATTGAAAAAGTTGGCAGCAGGCATTACTTAAATATCTGTATAAAGAAGCGGCATTCAGTAACTGAAGTTATAACTTCGATTTTCTGTATTTTTATTATAATGAACCTGTATTTAAATGGCTTGGAGTATACTTAGCCATTTTGTAGCTATATTCACTGTTGCTTGTTTCAAATTATTATTTGTCGCTACGTTGACAACCAAAAGCAGGACAAGAATGTTGTGATTCTGCTTAGGTACGGTAGAGTTTCAAAGAGTGTAAACAATGCAGCTAAATACTATATATATTTTTTACAAAAATCGTTTGCTAGAATCCCACGTACTCCACTTTAGATCCAGCTGGTTGTAAGGGCCAGATATTTGCGTACGGGCTGTAGGCAGGGTCCTTGACTGAGTGAACGCGCTGTAGCAGGCGCGGGTTCCCTCATCAGACTCGCAAGGCATGAGTCCCTGGGACCCGGGCTAACCTGATAAGGAACGCGCGGATAAATGTTGCAGCGGCACTTCGGTCTGTCCCCGGCGAGGGTACGTCGACAAGAGAGGAGTGGCGGAGAGAGACAGCAAGACGCGAGTGGCGCAGGGGGTTGAAGGACGGAGGAGGGGATGAAAAATAGACGTCGGGAGTTAAGGGGAACGTCGTTAAAGCAGCCCGTTTTTGTACGTACCGGAGATGGGCTCCGAGATAAGGCGCCGCGGTAAGTGAATCCTCCGTGAGTGACTTCTTGATTTCTTTCTTGCCCCAGGGAGCGAGGGTTTGCGACGAAGCTACAGACTGCCTTCTTCGTGATATCTGGTCTGTGACCTTTCACCTCGACGACTGGGTCTATCTGCTCTTCATCGATTCTGTCTCAAATGGTTTTGGAACGTTATTAAAATGTAAACTGGTAAACACATCTATTCCGTACACAATTTATCTAATTACGCTGTAGTCCATATCACGTTTCTTCAGCAAGCATGACGCGTGGAATGAAGAGATTCCGGTCAGCGTCTGATATCGAGAGGTGGGTATAAATCACTTGTGGAATGAAAGTTCGGGGCAATCGGGATTGCTCTAAGATGACTTCACCGGCCAATAGCAACACCCTCTACGTTTCTCACATTTGGAAAGAGGGGCAACCTCGCTTATATTTAAACCTATATCGTCACGGAGGGCGGCGAGTGGTCGGACACCTGCACCACCACTACCTCCTTGGAGTAAAAATAAAATTTTTAATCTAAAATTGCGACAAAAATGTATTACAGGAATGGTAACGTATTACAAAAACAACAGTTTAAATTAAAGTTTCTAGATTTTCACTGTTATTGTTATGACTCTCTTGGCTTCCTTGCTGGAGCTAGCTGCTTCTGGTTGGTTGCAACTCGCATATTCAGGGTCTCAAAAAAGACTGTATACTCAGAGGACCTCAGGTTTCTACTCAACTAGTATCAATAATCCCTGTTTATATCGACATGCAGTTTTAAAATCGCGATAGCTTCTCTTACTGTTCTTGTTCTGTAGTTGGTGATGATGGCTATAGCTTCGATCTACCTGATCAATTCTTCGCTGTTGTTGATATATGAATGCCTTGTTTGTAATAATAGATGTGTACTAATTCTTGGAAACTGAACGTAACGTGTGCTCAGAACTTAAGTCCACGTGGTATGTCGCCAAGTTGACACACAGGCTCGGTGGTAGCACCCGGACACTAGACGAACACACTAGAATCCGACTGTGGAATCAAAGCCAATCAACGTGCTGCAGTTTGAAAAACAGCCTGTCAACAGGTGAGCGCTTAACTCAAAGAAAGCGCCACGTAGTTGCACTTGTGTACTTAACACCACAGTCTTACATCTGAGCTGTTTTTGCGACTGTCATTTTTACTCTTAAAGATTAAACAGCTGAAGAGCATACTTTTATTCATGACAAGAATTATTTAACTTAAAATAATTATTTATTTAAAGGAGTGAAAAATGTTTACTCGCAAAAACAGTGTTATGGGGACTAACGTCTTTAAATGTTTGCTTCTGCAAGTTAGTGCATTTAATACAAAGTGTTTCTAAACGATAGCATTTAAGCCTGGAAGTAGGCAACACCGATGAATGAGAGCTCGTTGGTGTTGCCTGTTTTGCAGGCGCTCAACGTTATTATTATTATTATTTAATCAACAACTGATTCATTTGCCTAAAGCGCCGAATGAAAATTAATGTTGTAATCAGAATCAACCAAAAATATTATAATTGTTTTTATACGGAAAGTTAACAATTTTTTTTATCGAAAATGAACAATGTGTAACGACTTAACAGACGATTATTTCTGTGCATGAAAAAAATGCACATAAAAATGAAAATTCAGACACAAATGCACACACACGTTGTTGCGTGTACATCTTTCTAGGCTTGTTCGAATATTTTTATCGGTTATAGTCCTAGCTGCAAGAATATACATTACCATGTCTCCATATATTTTGATTAATTTGCATACTACGCCGTGGCAGAATTTTCCGAACTGAAGCAATATGAAACAATTACCTCATTACCTAAACATTGTTAAGATACCTATGTACCGTATGTAATTTTGCGTGTTTGAGGCTTGAGGTTTGAAGTTAAGAATATATTTCTGTTTTCGCAGGTTTCTGTTCTAAGTAAAGGTTAGCGCAACTCAGATAAAAAAAAAAATAAATACTTTGACGCACCAAACATGTGGCTCCACAACAGCATGCGTTGAGGTGTATTCGGAAATACGATTTATTTACGAAACTATTCTAGGTGTAGGAATAGAAAACACTCTTCGAACAAAGACGGAAGGCCATTGTTAAGACACTATACTCATTAAACACATGGGTTCGAAGCCATCCAACATATCTACAAATGGTATCTTCTGACCGCCGTTAATCAAAATGTTGTAACCGGATGTACGTGACACACACATGAAAACGTGCACTGGACAGGCTTGCCAATAGTACAATTAGGTCATATGGTCGCCGCTTAGATTCTAGAAGTAATAATGGATCGGCGGGAATCATGCACCCTTATAGCTCCGTCACTTCTGAACTTGTGACGCGCTTGTACACGGTTTCCTTAGTGACGTTACGACGTTACTCGTATGTACCACACAAGTAATGCGGGGGAAATCTACCTAGACAATAACAAGTAATAGTATGTTTCTTGTCTGGCTTACTGAACTCGCCGACTGATCTCGTAGGGCGTGCAAGAAAACAACTATCTTAGTTTTTTCAATTGAAGGGGTCGCTAATGTCAAGTACTCTGGGGTGTCTACCACCGCCCCTCTTTGCTTTTAATTCAACTATTCGACAATAATTGATTCACGACGAATGGTATCACGGCGTGCCTATCGCCACCCCTGTTACCCGAAACGAATAGCTGAAAAATAGTCTGGAGATCTTAGTTCTCACCCGACATCTGTGGTCAAAATGCTTCGACCCGTCTCTTTCGCATCTCTTCGCCGTCTTGATGGGAAACCACCCTCCCTCATCAGTGGTCACGAGGGGTGCCTGCAGCCAATCAGCGACGAACTTCGTCTGAAGCCTACCCTTAGAGAGCATGGTTTTGTCTTAATTCAATTAGCATCCTTTGATTTTCCAATTACTCCTAAATTAAAACATTAATATATTTACGTACAACTTGAACATAATAATTAAATATAATTTTCCCCTTGTTTTCTTATTTGGATTTTAACTATTCCACGAACTATCCCCTCCCTCTGTAAGGCCGTGCCTACTCTCCGGAGGGGAAGGAACGTAAGGGAAGGATGAAACTGCTGCCCCCCTCTCTGCACCTGCCATGCCGAGGAAAAAAAATTATAGTTTAACATTTACAACAACAAACTCTGCCGCTGTGGAGCTACTGAATTAAGAATTACACATTTGTGTTCGTCAGGTGATGCTGAAGGTATTGACTGGTCACAAGCCATATTTGTCTTAACATTATAATTAATCATCAATATAGATCTACAATTCTATTCTTTAGATTTATACCTACTCGTATACTTATGCACGTTACAACATGAAGTGAACCAGCGACAGGACGAAGTTCGACAGACGAACCTTATAATAAATTCCCTCTACTCATAAATGTATACACCCCGTTCGGATCTTGGAATCGTACCGTTCACGAAAAATATGAGAAGATAATGAACAACTCCTATATTTAACGTGAGTGTATGTAAATTTGAATTCAAGGGCAGTAGAGTTTGATTGACTTGCTGAGCTGTAAGCTACACTTCAGCACAGTGTATGTAAGCTATAATTCGACGGTGTTATGAATCAATAGACTGTACGCAAATTTATAGTTCGGTATAAAATGTTTTCCTGTCTTTAAACGGTCTTATAAACAGTATTTAACTCATTTATCCTGTGATGGTGATAGGTGTTTAGAACCACGGAGGGCGCCGGGTGATGGAAATCACGTCCTCTGAGGCCGACTATGCGAGTTTATTCTCCGCTGATTCGCCCTTGTCTTCAGCAATATAGTGATGGGGAAACAACACAACACATTGTCCTGAACCCAGAGAGACAAATTTAAATACTGACCTCCTTAGCCGGGATTTGAACCCAGAACTCTTGGCTCACCAGCCATAGAAGCCCTAACTACTAAACCAAGCAGTTGAACTCACTGAATCTTGTGGTTATTAATATTGGTTTTATAAGACTAATTTATATTTTTTAAGACTGTTTTAAATCCGAAAAACTTACAGCGTGTTTTATTGATAACATAAAATTGCCGCATAGTCTATTGATGCGTTTAACGCATAACACCGTCCGACTGAAGGCGCGTAATTTTCCTGGATTCATCTGGCAGCAGCATTAGTTTTTCAGTTCTATGCACGCATTGGGCAGGATTGTCTACCCATGGACTTCTAGCCATACAAGCAAGTAGTGCAAGATAGCCTTGTTTACCACTTCGTTGTGGCATTATTGTGTTTACTAACTTGATGTAGTCATATGCTTGCCAAGACAACTGTCTTCCAGTCACAGAAGTGGTAGTAAAGAATACACTGTATGTGGCTAAATTCATGTTAAACTAGATGGAATGTTCAATGTAGGCTACCTCCGCAAGCAGTAGGTTTTACGCCATGCTACGAGTCAAACGTTGTCTCAGGAGAACCTTGCAAGTTTCGTCTACTTCACAGTTTATTTGTGTTTGAATTCTAGAGTACCAAGAAAAGGTATTTCGGTCAAAATGGAGTAGCGACGGAATGTTAAAACCGTGTAAAACGGGAGTGCACCAAGAAAACTCCGTAGTCTAACTTCAACATCCCCTCTTGTTTCCCATCTTCCATACCTGTGAAGGATCTCACTGGGATTTACCAAGGTAGAAGGCGGTTAATTGGCCTGAACACTACACCAACTCGGACCCTGTGTAAGTTGTATTTAATTGATTTCTCCAACTTTTCCCACGTCTGTTAGCAATATATTCTAACAGTACTTAGCTAGTTAAAATCTTATTAATGCACAGAATAAACAGGTATACAGAAGCGAAATGACGTCGTTGTTATTGATTGGGCCTCAGTCTTGGTGTTATGAGCAGTTGTTGAGATGACGCCGTATCGCTGCTGACTTCTGTAGCTCGTGTATGTCTCCCATGTGGTAGTTTTGCTTTCTATATTTCTAGCTACTGTGTAACTTAGAAGATAAAGGTTGTCAGGTAAATCTATTTGGATTATCTCAAATAAATAAATTAGCTTTGATAGTAGACCAAAAGTAACGATTGAAACAATTTAAGTAAGCAGTTAATCATAATTAACAAAAACGAATACCTGTAAAATGTTCAGGATACCTTAACATATGTTTATGAATTTGCTTAGTTGTCTGTCTGTTCGGAACACATTTTTTTAACTCGCTTTCTTATATGTCTGTTCGGTACAAATTTCGCAATCAATTTTAAACTAACTTCGCGATGAACTAGATATTTGAAAATTTAAACATAGCTCATAATTGATTGCAAGATTACACACACACAAGACTAAATATCAGAAAATAATATTAAACTTAACATATCACGTTTTTAAAACAGGCTAAAATGTATGTAATACTTCTCATATGAAAGTACTTAAGTGTAGCAGTCGTTGGGAAAACCTGCTCAACTGTTCATATCCTTAGCAACGCAACAACATTGTAAAGGAGCACTATATCTGCACCAATTGTCTGTTGCATCCGACTTTACCTTTTTTTTTTTTTTGTTTTAATTCTTACGAGTATATTACATTGGAAATTATTTTATACTCTTAATTTTAGGTCGTCTTCAGTTTATAATTTTTTATTTATATTTTATATTAAATAATATAAGTAAAATTTTATATTTACATTTTTTGTATAAGGAAAACGTTTATGAATTTACAGCTATTGAATAAAATGAATGGAGAAATGTAAGATGTAAGGGCCCACGTTTGCTTCTGCAGTACCGTCCCAGCAATCGAGTGAAGCAATCGGAAAGTGGGAAGTGTTGAAAATGTCGCCGACAACTTGGCCGAACCCGGACGAACGTTCTCGACTAGACTGGCGCAGGGCACCGATGTGCCGCTGATAAGCCGTCCCCCTTCACCCCCGCACCATGCACTCCGGCCCGTTAACGAGCGGACCTCGACGACGGGGAATGTGACCCGAGGGGGTCGCTACCCCCATAACAGTATGTCTCCCCCTTAACTGCCCCCCTCTTCTCTGCCTCCCCCGGGCGCCACACATCGCAGCCATATCGGCTGACCCACATGCCTCCTACTGCACACCGAAGATACACCCCGGGCGCTTCGCTAGTGTCCCGCGCTCGCAGTTTTTATGTCCCCGACGTTAAAACGTCGACAGACTTTCGCAAGACTCCGCCTACCCTCGCGATGCCTGGAAAAGATAAAAGGAAAAATAAAGTAAAGTTGTTGTACGTCGCCCCAGAGGAGAGATGGGACCGTCGTGCCGAGAACCTAACTGGAAATTGATTCCAGGAAGAACTCTCTTGTGTGTCTGCTCCGTTGGCGTCTCACATCCTACCTTCTTTTTTATTTCGTTTTATTTGTAACTTATCAATGAACATTGCGAGAACCCCCGGGACAACAACTTTTACAACTTCTGAACGAACAACTAGGCCGAGGCGATGCTAATGTCGCATCTGCAGCGGAGCTCGGGCGGTGTGTTTGTAGGCACGGCGCCAAGGGCGATGTTGACCGGCTCATCTGGTGCGGTATCGCCTCTACCGCAAGACACAAACGGCGTGCAGTGGTATCGTAGATCACACGCCTGACTGACACTTTCAGTGGTGACCCCATATTTTATTGGTGGAAAGTTTTAAGCAAAGCCCCATTGCATGCTTCCACAGTAGTTTCACACGAATCCCGTGAGTAGATTTTCATAACAGGTTGAAAAAGGTTATTTTAGCAATTTTGAGGGGCTCAGAAATGATTTTTCTATTTGACGTGAAGCTTTGAAATCACCGTTACGTCATCCCTGGAAGTATATTTTCTTTCCGTACGTTGACACAATAGGCATGAATGGAATACTTTAGGAAGGAAAACGTATTTATTGTAACACACTGCAGTGCATTATAAGCACGTGGCAGGCGACATCCTCAAGTCTTAAAAGTGACGGCGACAGACAAAAACAACCCTGCAAAAGTATATACGCATCGTTGCTGGTCCTGAGTTGTAGCCACCTTGCCACTTACAGGAATGGGCCCAATTTTTTTGACTTTCGAGATAATTATTGTTTTTTTTATCCACGCGAAAACTGACATTGTAATATTGCTCGGTATCTTTGTTGCAAATTGGTTTTTCTATGTAATGTTTTTAGAGACAAATGGTGTCATTAATTTGTCTAATTTATTAACAGAAAGAACGTTTTGTTAACTAACTAATTAGCTATTATTATGCTTGTCTATAAAGTCAGAGTACGTGCTGTAAATCAGTTATCGCAAAGTTACTGAGTGATTTCATGATGTCGGGTCCCGTTTGTGTTTAAAAAATATAATTATCGTAAAATGTACCAAATTGGGGCAAACTTTTAAGGGAAACAGTACCCACATTCTTAGAATTCTTAATTTTTTGTCGCAAGCTAAATGCCATACGGTTGATCAGACATTGCCTTCATTAACTTTATCCAACTGTTACACGTTCGCTACGTTAAATAATTGTTTTAATAGTAACTATCGAGAAAAACGTTACATTTACCCGTGGGTGACTTCATCAAACAACTGCAGATGCCGCGATACATCGTCGATACCTATAACGCAATAAGACGTTGTAGGGCAGATCAAATGCAAACGCTCTATAAATCCTCAAAGTAAATTATTACGTGAACAAATTAGGCCTATATGCGCTGAAGTATAATTATATGTAATTTTTAGTTCACAATTGATATTGCTAAATGTGTGAGAATCATTGAACATCGTTTCAAGTAAACCGTACTGTGCATGCGCAGGATAAGCGATATTTGGAATTTAGCATAATTTGTTTTTGTAAGTAAAGTGTAACATACACAATGATAATACTGTAGCTAACACGATAGCTGTTTTCAATTACGATAGTACGTGATATTACGCTCAAAAACAGAATAAGTTAATATTCACATATTTGTCGGTTATTTTCAAACATTCCGGATGTAGTAGTTTAGACAGATAAAGTAAGTAAAAAAAATGGGGAAAATCAGTGAATTTTTACTGATTAAGTTATGGAATGTTGGCAGTATAGATCTAAATTATTGAATAATCGTACATTTGCCAATGGTTTTTCACAGGTTCAAATAGTTGAAACTGCTTCGTCCGGAATCTTATGAAAACCACTGGCAAATCTGTGAATATTCGATAATTCTGATTTAGAATATAAATGTTGAGGTAGTCAAGACCGCCAGGGAATGTTGGGGCCTAAGATAAATTAGTTTTGGAGGTAATGCGCATTTAAAATATAGCAATACAAAATGTATTTAACTTTTGGATCTGGGGACCCCTTGTAATTGGAGGCCTGGGGCAATTTGTCTCATTTGCACCCCCTTCCCCTCTTTGCGGGCGACCCCTGGCGACAGTTCATTTGCTCGCGTATGAAAACATGATGTAATATCACGTAATTTAACATCAAGAGGTGTATGTCAGACCGTGGACAATGTGTGGTCGTAAAGACGAGTTCACACTTATAAACTGTTTCCCCGTTATGGTGAAGGGCTCAATCTAAAGACAAGTAGGCTACTTATAATTACTTGACAGTTCCAATAAATACTAACAAATGTTTTTCTTACTCCCAATGTTCTGAGGAACACGTCTGCAAAACATGTCGGTCGAATCGCCGAACATCTTGTAATAAACACGTAAGGAATAATATGTGCCGAATCACACACATGAAAATTTCACAAACAGCAGAAACATTCCATTTTTCACATTTTCAATGGTGCGTAACTCCCTTAGTCATAAAATTATTTATCGTCGGCGAAGACGCAAAAACGTGTATATGAAAACTAATAGGAAAGATGGAAAACTATGTAAAATAATTTATTTGCCAAAAAAGCATAGAAATATGTATAAGAATTTGTGGTGTATTAAACGTATTTCAGTATATCAAATTGTTTTCTTAAATATTATTTCATCAGTGTTACTGAAAATATTAACTGTTCTGAAATCTGTTGTTAACTTGGGATACATGATATACGAGGTTTTACATCTTCACAGATGATATTTTACGCTTGTTTTTCCTACACTTAATTACATTTCTATGTTTACCACATACTTTCAAACACAAGATGAATGTTTAAAAACCCTCTACTGTTTGGATAGGCCTGGGATCGAACTCAAGACCCTTTGGTTGATAAGTTGTGTGACAAAGGAGATGATCATTTTTCCAATGTTTAAATATAGAACGTATATTTCAGTAGAAAATATAATCGCCGCTTGCGCTTCCCGGAGGCCGATTGCTCTAACACAAGTGGGAGCTATCCTGAGAGATGCTACAGACCATAAGTGTGAGCGTCGGGTCGGGTATCGCTGACCATAACCACTCGGCCACGACGACATTCACTAGATTATCTTCTACAATACTGCTTATATACACAACAATGTGTCCTCATGGCATAACACTGCTGTCTTAGCTTGTACTGGAGGCTCATAGATGGCGGGCAGCGTGCCTGCGTTGTTGCGGAAATATTAGAAAATATTATATTATTGCAAACATAGAGTTTTTTTGCAAGCGCAAGAGAATATTCTATGGCTAGTTTAAAAATCCTGCTGCCCTGCCAGTGTTTGTTTTAATTGTACTTGTAACTCCCTCTGTATTCTATGAGAAAATTGTAAATAACGTTATGCATACTGAACGAAAAAACGCCTTACTGGAATGTTATAGTGTTTGTTTAACCAGTGTATGGTTATTTTATTTGCATTATATTTTAGTTTGTGAGTAATTAAACGTATTTATTATATAAAGTTAGACAGACTGAGGGCTGGTTTTCTGGTAAGTATATAAAATACGAAACAGTTTAAGAAGCACATATTACAGTTACCACCTGTTCTGGAATGCTGCTCTGTTTTCAAGGTTTTAAGTGTGTGTTGGTGTGTGTGTATGTATGTTTGTGTACACACCAAAACACACAATAAGTAAGTATATAATTTAACCCAGAATACGTGGTGTGCATATTATGCGGTTGATTATAGCCAAGAATTTGAAGTCTATACATTGACACTTTCAAGTCTCAATCTACGTTATTAACTAACTTATTATTAATAAATTAATAAATAAAATATTCCATATTGTATTTATTATTAATTAATGTTATTAATAAATACAATAATTAAGTATTTTGTAGACAAAATATGACACAAAATTGGCAAAAAGTAAAAAAAAAAAAAAGATATATTTCTGTTGGTCTGATTGCTACGAAACTTCACAGGATCACCCATTGGGCTAATCTGAAGATAGCCTCAAAATTTCATCAAAATCGCTCCAGTCATTTTGGAGTCCATAAGGGACATACATACACAAAAAGCTATATATATATATATATATATATATATATATATATATATATATATATATATATATATATATATATATATATATATATATATATATATATATATATATATTGTAATGGTACATGAAACGAAAAAGGCCATTCGTTATAAATACATGGCAAAGCCAATTATAGACTTGAATAGGTTGGCCCTCATTTCGCCCATTTAGTAAAGTATTATTAAAATGATGTTAAACTGTTTATATTAGGCCTATGTACTAAATCATACAATTAAATTAGTAGCCATGATATACATAAATAAATATTAATTTCGACAAAATAATTTTGAAAAATGCAAATTTGTTTGCATTGATCAAAACCACTTATGCACTGGCTTTAAATAATTTTTTACACCAAGGGAAGTTGCACAAAGGAATCATGCGTAATCTCCAATTTCAGCAGTAGACTTACAATGATCTTACAACATTAATTTATATTCTTACATATACTGCGTGTGTACTGCATGATATTAAGAATACTTTGCGTTATTGTCACGGTCTCCATACATAGAGCACTGCACTAGCTTGTTCTTTACTGTCACTGCTACTCGACGAACAGTTCCTTTTTGCTTTGAATCGTACGGTGCCAGTTATTTATTTACTTAACTATTTCCAATAGGTCCCAAAGAAAAGAGCCATGATTCGCTAGAGGGACAGTTACATAACAGACATGGCAGCCACATTTGCCTTATTTTACAATTCAACTATCATTTCTAATTATTTACATCAAAAACAAATATGAAAACTGAGATCCCAAGCATATCATTCGTGTTCAATTTGGAGATTTTCCTTCGCTATTGCTGCACATTTGTTGTTGATGCTCTTATGCATTTTTTAAGTTTTTGACTTTGTTCAACACCGTAAAAATTCGTAATATTCTTGTTTATTTTTGTTGCACATGTATTGTGTGTTTTGCTTTACGTTTTTGTCAAACTGTTGCGTCCTTGTTCGCGTCTTTCGGCATGGTCATTACTTTTTTTCTTATTGCAATACGATTTGAAAATATCTGTACATTTCGTTGTAATACATTTGGGTTAAGGGCGAATAAGCAGCCTGTCTAAAGTAGGTTATGGTTTTGGTACACAAAAAAAGCAGTAAAATAAATGTTCAGATAAACACATAATCGCTACGAAACAGCCTCATAAAAATACTGTATTTGCTGTAGTATATTTGCCAGCTGGAGACGAGCCTGAAAAATATCAGTTTCGCTTTCAGTGAGGAGATTCACATCGAAAAAAAAGTCGTATTTGAACAAGAGAAAGCAAAAAACAATGGAGGGGAGAAGCCTACCGTGTACATTTTTGTAGTATTTTACGCGGCTTTATGAGTTTGCCTTTGCAATATGCAAATGGGGAGCGAAGCCACGTGTTTGTTTTCCCCCGGCAAATTTTATGCGCGGTGTGTTCAGTAATGTGTTTAACGCGTTTGCCCCGCGCGAGCCTCGGTGCTTTTTTTAAAATTGGGGTCTGGGTGTTGATGGGCGAGTGAGGGTGGGTTTCTCCACGACCCCGCGCACCGCACCAATAACAGACCCGAGTCCTAAAACAACAGACGAGCGAGTATCTCCTACTCCTGATGTGGCGCGCGCCTATCTTGTATCTGCACCGGTGATTGGCATGTCCTGGGCCGTGGTCTCCCTGGGCCGTAGCTGGCCGCATCAAAACCACTCATAAAAACTAACTACATTTCTCCGGTTGTTTTCAAATAATTATATTTTCAGCCCGAAAAAAAATAAAATGTTACAGAAAAGTGATTAACCACAGTTCTCCTGATAAATGAAATCAATTGTAGTGAATGCTTCAGAGCTCGTTAAGTCATTAATTGAGAAATAAACTTTAGTTGATACACTTATAAGAACTTTAAGAAATTTTACCTGACCACTGTTCAGCTGAGGAGTTAAAATAACGTATATATTATAAAGCTGTTTCCCTCCCAGTTGAGAACACTGTTATGTAGTAACCCTCAAATTTACACAATTTTCAGGATTACGTATGTATCATACATACTATGATGAGATTTTTAAATGTTTGTTGCGATGGGAGTATACAAACAGAATTTATTGGTTTGTGGACATACACCATTGCTCATGTTTTGCTGATCAAATCTGTGTTGAATGACAAAGTACGAAAACGAACAAGAAAAAAACGTATATAAAATATACACACAAAAATGAAAAAAAAAAATTCTATTTTGTGTGTGTATTTAATATTTGATTTCTGAATGTTCGTTTTCTTACTTTGTCATTCAACACAGGTTTTATCAGCAAAATATTAGTAATGACGTATGTCCAAAAACCAATAAATTCTACACATACTATGAGCAGGTCAGAACATTGAAGATTTATTTTTTATGCAGTCTGTTTAAAGGGTTATTTAATTCTGTACAGAAAAATTATAAAAGGAACTACGGTTCTGGACGACTTCGTGAACATATGCTAGTCAGAATGATTATTTTTTCGAGACAGTTCTCCTGCTTGAAAGGTATAAGTGTTATGCTAAAATAATTGTTCATAAGAAGTTAACGAAACAGTTTTCATTGATGTTGTCAGTTACTGAACTATCCAGAAAATCTCATGGTTACATACATTCAACAATAAGGTGCCAGCTGTTCTAAAACGTACCATAAAGTCAGGAAGAATTTGCTGTGCTCCTGGACTGTATGTTAGACTGCACACATGACTAGGGACAGGAAAATGTTGTGAATTTAATGACCTGCGTGTTAGCATAAAATATCTTATGCATACTCACGCCCCGATCATTTGTCCACTAGCTGCTACTCTGTGAAACAGCTGTCAATGAACGAATAAATGGAGCTTGAGTATGCATAGTACAGTGGATTCTAGCCTGCAGTTCACTGAATTCTTGAAATTTTCCTGTCCCTACACATGACTGAATGGTGAAGCACATATCAGATGCTCAATGGTATGACTGCTTTCAGAAATGCTCTCCATTATTGTGTTTGATATTTCTTTCGTACTAATTATTACTTGTTTGAACTCCAGGAGGTCTAAAAATAAAGTCTTAGGTAACTTACGAAATTGATGCAAACCTACTCATGTATTAAATTCTTTCTTGTGCACAAACGAAATCGAGAATGATTCATGTTTTTAGGCGTGCAGCATAGCAATATTTTTTTCTTCTTTTTGTATTTTATGAATTGATATGTACGTACACCAAACTTTTAAATTTTTTTTCGTTGACTATTAGATATGACGATGCTGTGTATAATTTCTGTTGTTGTAATCTTTATGTTTGATGGTTTAAGACCTAAATTTTGCACAATTAAACCACTGAAAGAAAAATTTTGTTGCTGTTACCATACGTCTGTAAAATAAGAGAAACAGCCATTTTAGGTTGTATGTACTGTCTGAATTGAAACTACTACAATACGTGTTATAGTAGGAACAATATGTTGTGTATACGAAAGATTTTCTTTTGCTCATTATTCAGAACAAATTGTTGTGCGAGTAGAAACTTTAAACTGAGAACTCCGCAACATTAATTTTGTTGGGGTCAAGGGTGACAAATTTTGTGAGTGGTGAAACGTTCACACTAGTTATAGTTTCATGATATGTTTTTATATTGAAGACACTTAAGACGCATGCTAAATAGCTTAAAGAAAAATTTAAGCAGTGTTCACTTTATCTTGAAGAGTATATAACTATACTTTTCTTTCTGTTGTATGATGGTTATATGTATTAAGATACACGATAAATACTGTACTCAGTATTACTGAACTATTTCTATAGCGTAAAAGTTCTATTTAATTCCATTATTCAAGTCTCTGTAGACTCTGAATATCATCTAGCGGCTCAAAACTATGGAGAGATCATCATATCTATAAAGCAATCCAATGCCAACTTTCTCTGCGTCTTGCCTGAGGTAGACATTTGAGTTAAATTCGTAATGCGTAATTTCTAGCGACACCCGAATTTTTCGAATGTATTTCTGTGCAATATAACTTATATAAATTTTAGCATGATTCCTTTTTTACTGTCTCGTACCTTAGTAAGGAGAAATTTTGTAATTTTTCAGCACCAATCAGAAACAAGTAACTGCGAAGCAAAATGTCGTGTAATTTGCAGGCAAACCGCAAGACTCGCAGGAGCTATATCGAACCAATCATTGAACTTTACGCCAGTTAATAGTATTTTTAAATACACAAGTCGTTCGATTTTTATTTCGCATAGACTGCCCTTTGTAACCGGCCAAGGATGGGGCGCAGTTCCAGAAATGTTGTAATGGAAAGGAACTACACGACCCTGGGGAAGAGTGCCCCAAATACGGAGCTTGTTTCTGCTCATGTCACCTCTAGTATATGTGGCAACCCTGCAGACGAGGTGCACAGTTCTTGGCCATTAACTATCGGAAAACACGCGCAGCTACTCTCCAAATAATTTTACTAACCAAGAAGTAACATTTTCGTTTCTTGTACGATAATTTCGCTGAACTGTTTTGTTGTCTTGTCAAGGAAGTAAGGAAAGACACGTTTCCCTCACTGAGTTAATAAATATACCCTTATATTTGTGGGTTAAATTCTAATAATTTAGTTCCATTTTACAGGAAACACGCTTGTTTTACGTCATTACATCCTAAGTTTCTATGTAACAATGACTGTTTGCCTAAATGAAAAAGCTACGTTGTTTTGTTCCTACTGGTTTTGCGATAATTATTTTTTAAAGCTTTATAGAAGGCAGATATCGCAGATCTCGTTTGTAGTTCTGTTAAAAGTGGTTTTTGCCGTGATTGCTATTTTTTTTTTAAACAAGAAATTTTACCGTTACGACTAATAAGTGAAGGGCTTATTTTAATAGTGGTACAACTCTAATTTAGTTCATTTTTAGATACAGAGATCTGAACATAATTAAACGTCAAAAAATTCTGTTTTCGAGATAGGTGAATTAATGAAGTTCACAGCGTGGAGATTTACCACTTTTGAAATAAGGTAGGATTTACCTTTCTTAACGCGATGGTGGATACAACTCCTGTTTTTACTAAATTGGAGCTGTATCACTATTAAAATAAGCCATTTAAGTGAATTAACAAAATTTTCCATTATTTAAACAGTTGAACGAAATCAAAGTATAAAAAATATCCAATATGGTAAAAACATTTTGAGAAAAATTTCCAAACGGGTAGGCCAAATCGATATCAGCTCTCGTTCAGGACAAAAAAAAATTAGCTATCGCGAAAACATTAGAAAAAAGAGGGGGAGCGTGGGTAAGTTAATTAACTGAGAATGCTGACAGTGTTGGCTAAGTGGCGCAGTGCAGCTGACATCTCGTATCCTCTCAGCACCTGCGACAATACTGGCGCCTGTTGTCTGTCCTGCGCGAACACGACGAAGCACTTGAACTGTCGAACTGCAAAGTTCACTGTCGTGTATGTACACGCGTGGTTGCCATGGCGACGTTCAACTGTATACATGGACCACGTGTAAATGTCGCACGAGACAATTTAAAGTATGTAGTTCAGCTCTTTCTACAAAATCTGTTGTCAATTGCACCAGAATTACGGAACCGAAAACCAACAAGTTTCGTACGGGTGCGCGATGTTCTATAAAAATGATGTTACGCCTAACGTTGCGACATTAAGTAATTTCGACATGACACAAAATAATTTTAAGTCTAGTGAATGTTGTTTGGTATTGACAGTTATTGTGATCGTACAGTTCACTGAAACACGTAATATATATTGTACATACAACTCTGCCTACCTTGTGCATGTGTAATTTGGTGTCGCCTTTAGAAATTAGGTATTTGGTTTAGGCTCGTGAAACCAATTCCGTTATTTATACTTTTTACTTCTATATTACTTTGTGCTTGACAAGCACGATAGGTCTATATGTCATTAAAATACAATTATGTTGAAAATACTTGTTCCACACTTTGCTAGTTGCCATCTCCTCGTTACATTCCGCTTGGAACTTGTGTACACTTGTGTTCAGGGGATATTTTGTTATTTTGTTTTGCGTCGAAAATTTTTTAAACAGGGACGTTAGGTATGTGAAATACCCCGTGTGTTCTGGTATTTTTGTGTAAACTGAACCTAAAATATATTTTTTTTAAATATTTGTGCGTTTGTGTACGTGTTGCATGTATACTTTCAGGTCTAAACTATACATATAGCATTGAGTGTTTGTTATAATAGAGATAAACTGTCGAATATGCTGTTTTGTTTTCATCAACATCTTACACCCCATAGTAACAAAATACACCACAAGTAACAACTTACATGTAATACATACAGCACACACATCATTGTAACAACTTACATGTAATACATACAGCACACACATCATTGTAACAACTTACATGTAATACATACAGCACACACATCATTGTAACAACTTACATGTAATACATACAGCACACACATCATTGTAACAACTTACATGTAATACATACAGCACACACATCAT